>OVBA01007885.1:0-13604 GCA_900406435.1 Lepidium aucheri | reverse complement strand
AAGAATATGGATGATTTATATATCATTATCATTATATTGGTACATTGCGCCTACTTGATTACACTTTCACATAATAAGATTGTAAAATTTATGTTTGTATAGTACCGGAATCTTTTTAATCACTAAGAACAATCTTAGTATACAAAAAAGAAGAAGCAATTATTATTCTAATCATCACCAACCAATAAATACTAATAAATCGAGGCATATATATGATTATGGATTGTTATGGGATACTCTAATCAAAGTCCCATCATAAAATGTAAGAGAAGAATCGAATGATTCCATAATATAAACTATATCGCATTTTAAGCTAAAGCATATGATAAAATGGGAAAACAATAACTAAAGTATTAGTCACACTTATTGAACAACTTTTGTATTTAATTAAAATTGATTAAAAATAAACCTTATAACGCGCAAATCGATCACACAATCACATGCATCTTCCTCTCATAGTTTCTTCCATTATATAAACACATCCTCACTTCTTCTTCCTCCAAACACATCTCATCTCTTAATCAACACACAAACAAACGAAAACCTTCTTTCAAATTGACTTCCTACACTCTCTATTCAATCGAAATCATTCCCTAAACGTTTCACTATAATCTCAATTCTATAAAACTTACCCTTAAAGATGGAGAACATGTTTAGGCTCATGGGCAGTGAAGATTCCTCAAACCGAAGACGGTGCATTTGGGTTAACGGTCCGGTTATCATCGGAGCCGGGCCATCGGGGCTAGCCACCGCGGCTTGCCTTCGAGAGCAAGGTGTTCCCTTTATGGTATTGGAGAGAGCAGAGTGCATAGCTTCATTGTGGCAAAAACGAACTTACGATAGACTCAAACTTCATTTACCAAAGAAAGTTTGTCAATTACCTAAAATGCCCTTCCCAGAAAACTACCCTGAATATCCAACGAAACGACAGTTCATCGATTACCTTGAGTCCTACGCAAACCGATTCGACATAACCCCTCAGTTCAACGAGTGTGTTCAGTCCGCTAGATACGACCAAACTAGTGGTCTTTGGCGCATTAAGACAACTTCTTCTTCTTCTTCCTCAGGATCAGAGATGGAGTACATCTGTCGATGGCTTGTGGTGGCTACAGGAGAAAACGCAGAGAAAGTTATCCCTGAGTTCGATGGTCTCACGACAGAGTTTGACGGCGAAGTGCTTCACTCATGTGAGTACAAATCCGGTGAGAAATACAGAGGAAAGAATGTTCTTGTCGTTGGATGTGGAAACTCAGGCATGGAAGTTTCACTTGATCTCGCAAATCACAATGCTAATTCCTCCATGGTTGTTCGTAGCTCGGTTCATGTTTTACCAAGAGAGATTCTAGGCAAATCAACCTTTCAAATATCAATGCTGTTGATGAAGTGGTTTCCTCTATGGCTCGTAGACAAAATTCTACTCATTCTCTCATGGTTTATTTTGGGTAATCTATCAAAGTATGGGCTAAAAAGGCCCAACATGGGCCCAATGGAGCTTAAAGTTGTGACAGGGAAAACTCCAGTACTTGACATAGGAGCAATGGAGAAAATCAGAACCGGTGATGTTGAAATCGTCTCTGGAATCAAACGGTTCAGTCGTAAGCAAGTGGAGCTAGTCAACGGTCAGAGATTAGATCTAGACGCAGTGGTTTTAGCCACTGGTTACCGAAGCAATGTTCCTTCATGGCTACAAGAGAATGATATGTTTTCAAAAAATGGATTCCCAAAATCGCCATATCCAAACGCATGGAAAGGTAAATCGGGACTTTACGCGGCTGGATTCACAAGGAAGGGTTTAGCAGGAGCATCAATGGACGCAGTAAACATAGCTCAAGACATTGGAAATGTTTGGAGAGAAGAGACTAAACGACAGAAAATGAGAGCTCGAGTGAATCACCGCAGATGCATTTCATTTGCTTAAGCCTCAAGTTAGGGTTTATTCCATCATTTTTTATTACTTCATTTATTTGTAAAAACACACAAAAACAAAGTATACGGATACAAAGAGAGCCCTCTCCTAAAAACCCAACAGTGATGTTTTTGATGGCTGTGTGGGCTTTTTGTATTACTAGGATGACGTGGCGTTTCTCTTCATTTACTTTATTTTTTTTCTCTATTTTGTGCAATGGTTTTATATAAGGTAATAAAGAATTGTTTGTTATACTAAAACTTGTTTTTATTGTCAAACTTTACTATAATTGAATCGACAAAATTCGATCTTTAGTCAAAGTTCATATCTTAAAATCTCTTTTATTCTTTTTTTTTGTATCTGGAAAGACTTAAACCCGAGTGTCCGAAGATTTGTAAAATGAATACTACCACTGAACTATTTATCTTTCGGCTATTAAAACTTAGTTTTTATGTGTGTCAATTTTGCCGCAAGTATATTTATTTTAGAAATGTTAAAAGTACCACAAAATGAAAGAAGTAAAACCCAAAATAGAGAATATGTAAAGGCTTTTTTGTTAGGGCTTATATTGGGTTTTTATCCTTGGGATTTTTTTGTTTTTTTTGGATTAATTGCTCCTCTGGTTTGCTTGCTTTTCTGTGTTTTATGGTTGCAGCCTTTCAGAGAGGTTTGCTTACTCTTTTCTTTTTGGGCCTTTATCATTCTTTTGCAAACCCCTCTCATGTACTTGGAGGCTTTGGACCTGGCCCTTCCTTGATTCATTGTGGTGGTTATGATAGTTGGAGAGTTTGCATTGAAGTTCATAAATTTACAAAAAGTCAGATACAGTATATTGTCATTTAAAACATTTGTGATGGTCAATGGAAACTAATTTTTTTAAATGTAAGTTTCTATGCAATGTAAGCGGTGAGATTATATTTCTAATAATGTGATGGTGACTACTGACATAATGAATAATGAAACCATGTATCTATCATTTCAATCACATAAATTATTGCCCAAATTAGATGTTGTGGTAACTAAGTTACGAAATTAATCAAAAATATGTTCAAAGAGATTAAGGAATGAACATTATTTGTTTTCTGGTGCATGTGATTAGGTAACGTCGAATAAAGTCAATGATCAAATGAAGCAATAAGAGAAAAAGTCAATAATCGAATATTTAAGAAGAAAGCTTAAAAAGACGACGACACATGAAAAGCATTTTGTGGAACTTGATACATGTTTACTCTTTAATAGATTACTATCTCACTCTGCATTCATCGACTGTTACTTAAAAAACCATTTGGATGGTTTAGATCAAGATACTATAATCCGATTCAAACTAAAAATTACATAGCTTCCAAGTCAAAAACAATTGGTAATAAGTGGAGAGGCTCATATCTTATATATATTAGAGATGATCCTTTTCAACTTTCGATGTGCATGTTATTCCTTAATATGTCCCTTCGAGATAATGACTCTCTGGCCACTAATCTCGTATGTTCGGGAGTGGATCAACAACACCAATATTGGACCTGGGTTGTCAATAATGGACCAACTATGGGTCGAATCGGATTGAATAATGTGGATCGTGGGTTTTGATATACCATATTAAAATATGAGTTTCCAACTCAAAACCAATTGGCAATAAGTGGAGAGACTCATATCTTATATATACTAGAGAATAATTTTTTTAATTTCCGATGTGAGATGTTATTCCCTAATATAAATGTACATAAATAATCAAACACAATTGGAGAATATTAATATATGTACAAAGTTACAACTTACAACTCTACAAAAACACCATAAGTATCAAATCTTTATGCCAGCAAATAGAAATCTACCTTTTGATATTATTACTTCAACAATTCGTATGTTTTATATATAATATAATCTGGTTGACATGAACAAATAAAGAATATATATATATATATAGTTCGAACCATATGATTCATGACAGGCTAAAATTGCGACGTATAGTTGCTGCCGAGGCATGAATGATAGGTGAAAACTCATAGTATGATGCTACAACACTCGAAAATAAATAAATAAATAAATTAACGATATATCATGCGTGATGGGGTGATTTATAAATATGGAATTTTAAATAATGAAAACAACAGCAAACTCTTTAATATTGATAATAATTATTTAGTGGTCCACTCAATATTTCTAATAATAATAACAAAATAATAATAATAATAATACTAATATGATTTTGTTATAAAACAAATAAATAAAATAGTATTTATGTTTCACAAACATTGTCGTTTTATTATAAAACCAAATTAAAATACATGAAAACATTCATATGTCCCTATTTAATAGACTTATAATTTAACATATGTTTTTTTATCAATATTAGGCCACAACTGACAAACTAATTAGCCAAGTTTTTATATGATATAGGTAGTATAACTCGATTTCTGAATATGCAAATGTGTCCGTTTTTAGTAAACTTATCATCTGCCGTTAAACTAAAGGTCATCTACATTTAACAGATAATTAAACCTATAAGTTAAAAAAATGTTTTTGGTCCAGCAACGGGGCTGATCCCCAAATTAAACCTATAAGTTTAGATTAATATAGAAGACTAATCTTTTGTTAATTTTCTTTTCTCAAACCATAACAACTTTAATTCAATAGTTAATATAAGCTCAATGACAAATTGTGGATTGATAATAAAATTTATTGCCATATGTTTTGCCAAATAAGGTAGATAAACATTTCATTTTTTAATAGAAGAAAAGAAAAAAGATTATAGCAATTTTTCTTCTATTATTTTCAATTGACAAAAAAAAATAGAAGACAAATTGCCATCTTATGGAAGAACATAGACACCACATAAATTCTTTCCCTTTTTTTCCTTTTTTTTTCTTCTGGACAAAATATTTGTTCACATTTGTCAATTTTTTTTGCTATACACATCCTTGAAAATAATATGATTCACACTCTTGATTATTGAAGTAGAAGTCTCAAACAATGTTGTATGAGTGGATATTTCTTTAATCAATAATTAGATCTACAAAATTCAAATTTTTGAATACTAACAATAAACAAAACAAACGAAATTTCATATTACATACCATATAAAACTCATATAAGAAATTTTAACAGTAGAATTAACTCAACTTGAACTATATAAAAAAGTAAAATAACTCACCTACAAAACTATATAAGTATCTATATATATTACAATGAATAATTCAAATAACACAAATAAGGAATAAAATTAACTGAGAAAAATAAACTTTATGTTAGAAAATACAAACATCACGCCGAGTTACTCTTAGTCTGGTGGTTAGGATGATCCAGTTAATGACTCAGGGCACCGGAGTTCGATTCCTCCCCACTACACTAGTAAGATTAAAAGGGATTTTAAGGTGTGGGGCTAGGCTATAGATCAGGACTTGTCAATCCAATTGTTGACAAAAAAAGAAAAAAAAATACAAACATCACTTAACTTTTTAACAAATGTATACTAGAATGTCATTTATATGGTTACTCAATTGATTACAATATATTAAGATAACTTCAAAGGTTAAAAAATTACAATAATAAACCAGTAGCTCTCTTTCTAATATGTCGAGTGAGAGAATCAACTTTATAATTTAAAGATTTAGAAATATAACGAAATAGGGAACTTAACCTCAAAAATTCCTCCTGATATGATAGAGTTTTTTTTTCAACAATTGGATCGACAAGGCTCGATCTATAGCCTAGTTCACACCCTAAAATCCATTTTTAATTCTACTAGTGTAGTGGGGAGGAATCGAACCCCAGTGTCCTGAGTTATTAGCTGGATCATTTTAACCACCAGATTAAGAGTAACTCGGTGATATGATAGAATTTTAAGAGTCTACTTAAATTCTTAAACCAAATTTAGAATTAACAAAGATGGAAGATTGTTTCCTCTCAGGCTTTTTCAGATTTGCAAAGCTAATAACTTTTCAGAAAAAGGCTACAATGATCGAAGAGGATTTGGTATTTACAGATGTATATATCCCTATTTGTATAATATATTATTAATATGTAATAATGCACTCATTTTATTAGGCAAGTTGTTATATATTTGTTGCCACATATTTATCATGTACTACTATATAGTTTAGAAAATATTTAAAAATATCATTTTATGCCCCTACTAGTTAATGATTTATTTAACTCTGTACCCCATCAAATAAATTCGAATGTCATCCGAAGCTAATCATGATGAAATAAATACAAAGATTAATGAAAATTTGTTACAGAATTTGTAGAATCATGAAAGCATGGGTTCATATTAATTATTTCCGTTAACGAATAGTTGATAGATACTCACAAACTTTCAAAATTTTAAAATTGTGCATGCCTTGATAAGCCCACAATGATTACAATTATGTTAGCTTTTTGGTTTCACTTTTTTTTTGTGATAAACTGGTTTCACTATTTTTTTGCACATTATATAAATTATAATTAAATTGAGAAGGTTGTAAGTGAATGATATATTTTACAAATTATCTTTGAAAGTTTTAAGGTTAAATATTTTTGGAAAAGAACCAAGTGTGTAAACACACAAATATTTGAGTTTTATCTTTCTTTTGCCAACAACTAGATCGAGAAAATCTGATTTATAGTTTAATGTCCATCCATAAAATCTTTTTTTAAGCTATCATATTGTATACATAGGCACGAATAAATCTACTTTATTATTTAGAACCTTAAAAATTCAATGAAGAGAAAAAATAGAGAAAAAAATTTAATCGTGTTAAATTCTTCTAAAATAGTGTGAGAAAGTATACTAATCTTCCAAATTGATACCATTTTCAAGATTTCCGAAGAATCAATTACAAATGCTATCTTTGTAATTTGAAGAGATGCAAGAGACTTCATAGCCCATAAAAATGCTTTAAACTTTATACGAAAAGATGATAAACAACGATTAATTTCTCTCGTTTCCATACCAACTCCTATTATCACGTCCAAAAAATTTACTATGCCCCCTGAGGATAGTGCTACGTGCTATAAAATTTTGAGAAAATTGTCTTCAATATACCTTTTTAAGATTTAAATTGTTCTCACTACCCTATTTTTAAAATTTGTGCTAAATATACTTTTTTGGCATTAGTATATTTTGAAACCGGAGACATAATTTACTATTGTATTTCTCTAGTAGACAGTAATATTGTATAAGATAGACATATATATAATGAATATGTATATAATGGACAACAATTATTTTTTAGACATATATAATGAATTATGTATTCAATGGATAAAAGAACAATAAAATTGTCTACTCTAAATATAATTAAAACTCAAAATGAATTAACTTCTACAATAAAAAGTAAAGGTATATTACGCAAAAAATAAAAATAAAAATATAATATAGACAACTTTAAACTCAAAAAGTATATAAATGACAACATTCTCTACAATTTTAGTCATGAATCAAATTTGTTAATCAAATAATACAATTTAATAAAGTCATTATAATGTGGCCAAGACAATATCGGAATATTCAACTATAGTATGGATTAAGGAAGAAAACAGGAAACTAGTGATATAAATCAACCTAATATAAAAAAAATTCCGACATGAATAATTAAATTATTAATATACACAACCTTATAATAATGTAATAATAGAAACGCGTTTTATAATTAAGAAAAATAAAAAACCTAACTTTGTTATGAGTGACTTGTGAATTGTTATGAAGTCGTAACCTGCTCCATTATCTAAGTACAAACAACACTTCTTCTCTCTCCTTTTATATCATCCACTTCTGTACCTGTCCTCTCTTATTAAATCGCATTTAATCCACGCGTTTCAAGTCCGACATTGCGTCGGTGATGTCACCATTTAGACTCTAAAGTCTTCTTCTTCATAGCCAAAACCAACAGTTTTTACTTTTGTTGTCTTTATTCAATCTCCGGGAGGATTTTCACCGGAGAATGCAGATTCCGGTAGACAGGTCTGTTTGTGTTTCTCTTACTGTCTTTTTGTGAAAGTTTCAGTGAAGAAAGCAAAGACCTTTTTGTTTAGTTTGTTTGTGTGTTCTTATGGTGTCGGTAACGCAGTTGCTGCGTTTGCGTTTGTAAACGCTACTTGAAGTTTTGATTGACTCAAAGTTGGAGTAATAAATGCTTTTGATTTGACGAATATTGTTTGCTCTTAATTCTAAAGATTCTTCCTTTATTTCTAAAGATTTTTGTTTCACTTTTAAACTCCAGCAAAATCTCTTTTCCTGATTCTTAAGTTATCTCATCTAAATTGTGGGTTTGTGTTAACGTATTTTAACTATTTAGGCTTGATTGATATTGAAGCCAAAAAAGCAGGATTTGGTTGATCGTGTGACTTTGTTAATGGTGTGATGTTTATAGGTGTTGAAAAAAATATGAATAAGCATCAAAGTAGAAGAAGAAGAAATGTTCAGGCTCATGGCGTTGGGAAACAGATTCCAGGATGTTTGGGTCGGATGGTTAATCTATTCGATTTCGGAACAGTTAATACTGGAAAGAAATTGCTCACTGAGAAACCCCATTTTGATGATGGTTAGGTTTTGTCTATCTCTGTTTAAAGTTGGATTTTTTAAGGTACTTGATGTTGATGATGATGATTATGGTGATGGTTTCACAGGGTTTACCAAGAAGAATCAATTTGATCAAAAAAAGGAGAAAGTTGTGAGTTGTTAAATCTGTAAAGACAATTGCTTTGTTTGATTGTTTCTGTTTATGTAATGAGAAAGTGTTGAATCTTTTTTGTCCAATTTTGAATGCAGGATGTGAGGTGTGGAGTTAATGGAACACCAATGAAGATGCTTCTAGAACAGGAAATGTCGAAAGAAATGGAGTTTAAGCTCGGTTCTACGAATTTAGTTGCTAAGTTGATGGGTTTAGATTCCTTTCCTCAGGCACAACCTGCTTCTAGGAGTAATAGCTCAACTCCTCGTTTAAAGAGGTCGTTAAGTCATGGGGAATATAAAGATGTATATGAAGTTTGGCAGAAACCTGGGAGTCTAAGTAGTAATGGTGTGGAGGATTTAAGTAATAAGAAGAAGATAGATGTTGTGCGTGAAAGGTTCTTAGAGGCAAAACGTTTGGTTACAGATGATAAACTTCGACATTCGAAAGAATTTCAAGAAGCTATGGAATATTTGAGTTCGAACAAGGAGTTGTTTCTGGAGTTTTTGCAGGAATCGAATAACTTCTTCTCTAATAATCTCCACAGTTTACAGTCCACTGAGCCACCAACCACAGAGAAGTCAAAGCGGATTACTATTTTGAAGCCTTCAAAGACCATTGATGATGAAAACTTAGGAAATGAAGAAGCCATTGAATCTTTGAGAGACGGGAAGAAGGGTGAAAAGAGTCTTCCATTGTTCAAATGGCCGGTTGAAGAAGAATATACGTCAAAACAATCAACTAGAATAGTTGTTCTGAAACCTAACGGTTATGTCAGAAAGGCTTCATCGTGTCCGACCTCTCCAAGGGGTTTTGAGGAGAGAGAGTCAAGAGACGTTAATAAGAGAGTGGAAAGGCAGATGGTTAAGGAAGAAACTTTACATTCTTCTGTCTTCTCCAATGGCTATATTGGTGATGATAGTTCTTTAAACAGATCTGAAAACGATTATGCAGATTCTGAAATCATGTCACCAGTTTCTAGGCATTCATGGGAATATATTAACAAGTATGATAGTCCTTTTTCGTCTTCTCCCTTTAGCCGAGCCTCAGATTCTCCAGAGTCATCATCTGTTTGCAGAGAAGCCAAGAAACGGCTTTCTGAAAGATGGGCATTGATGGCAGCATCTAATGAGAATTTTCAGGAGGCCAAAGTTATCCAAAAAGACTCTAATTGTACCTTAGGTGATATGCTTGCACTTCCAGATTTTAAAGAAGATCTTAGAACTGGAGAAGAAGTAGAAGAAACATGCAATGGTAATGAGCAGGAGGGTCCTAGAGTGTTTGCTTCTTGTTTAGCTGGAAATGTCAGTAGAGAAGAAGGAAACTTAAGGTCTCCTAAAACCCTTTCGCGGTCAAAATCTCTTCCTGAATCATCAACAAATCTTGGTCACAAATCCCTTGATACCAACAAAGGGAATTCCAAAGTTCCAGAGGGGCTGACAAAGTCAAAGAGCTTGAAATGGTCTCTGAAAGGTAAAGTTTCAAACTTTCTTTTCTCAAGGAACAAGAAAGCCAGTAAGGAGAGATCTTATGAGGAATCCCAAGTGGCAAATCTTGAACTCTTGGATTCTCGGTGTAATGATCAATATGATGCATCGGCTTCTGCCAGAATTTCCCGGGAGGTAGTATAATCATATAAGATACATTTGCTGATTTCAGTACATCCGTTTGTTGCACTCTCTTATTTACAAACTAATATGCTTCTCCACATAAATCTTGACAGGGAGGCTTATCAATTGCAAGGTCAACCACGTTTGGAAACTCCAGCGAGTGGCGTGATGAGCCAAGTCCAATTTCTGTCTTGGAAACTTCTTTTGATGAGGATGATGGAATGTTTTTTAAATCCTCTAGCTTGAATAGATCATCCTCTTCTCTTGGTAAGGATTCTTTTGAAGCTTCACTACTATGTATTATATCCTGTTTAATATGTATTCCTTATGAAGTTCACTCTTGGTAATAACAGAACCGGAGATGAAATTCAACTTATTAGGCAAATCGCCTCCAATAGGGTCCATTGGTCGAACCTTATCATTGGACGACTCAAGTGTAGCTCGGTGCTACTCTTCTAAACGCTCTACTACGTCTTCGAAAGACGAGGAAGAAGACTTGCGTCTCCTCATCAACACACTCTTATCAGCAGCTGATTTTGATTCAGTCTCCGAGAATCTACTGTCTAAATGGCATTCAGCAGAGAGCCCACTAGACCCATCTATGAGAAACAGCTACGCAGACTCAACTGAACAGCAAAAACTCGGATCGAATGTCAAGAAGCTAGCCTTTGATCTTGTCAACGCATTGTTGATGGAGCTAATACCGAGCTATCTCGGACCTCGTAGTCCCATGATTCTCTCTGGTAATACATTGCAGGTCTATGTAATAAACCGGATGAAAGAATGTTTAAAGGGAAACAGAAGAGTGGAAGATCGGTGGTGGGATGAAGATGGAGACTTGAGCAGTTTAGCAGTCAATAAAGTGGTGAGGATTGAAGTAGCAGATATTGGTTCGCCTGAAAGTTTGAGATTGGAAATGGATTCTATGGGAGAGGAGTTAGAGTTGAAGTTGCTGGAGGAGTTAGTGGAGGAGACTTTGATGGATTTGTCACAACATTCCAAATTGTTCATTCCAAGTATTTATTAATTCTATGAATGTATATTATATGGTCGTATTGTGTGTATAATACATGGTGATGTCGACATTTTTTGTTTGGTTTCTTTTTGGGCTAAGTGATCATGGTAAGTGTTATGTAGATATCGCCTCTATGTATCATGCTAACTCAAGATTATTCCAAACTTTCGAGCAAACGATTCAGATCCCACAAATATTTAGAAAAAAATCTAAATGTACTCAGAACTATGTCTCAATATAATTGTGTATACGAGAAATTTTCAGCTTCTACTTCCCCATTAATTAATGTCAAAAATTAATCTTTTCCAATCATGATTTAAATGGTTTTAATCTGTACACTAAACCAAAATTAGTCTGATTGCAGAGTAAATCGTAATTAAATCGTAATTTGATCAATAAACGATCCGTTGATAATAAATGACATGTTGGCAATAGCTTGTTTATTGATCAATTATGGTTTAGTTACGATTTATTGTCAAGAAACTGATGGTCTAGTTAGTTTGTCTGTGGACTAACTTGACATAAGATGGAGTAATTTAACTATAGATCAGGTCTTATCGATCTATTTTTTGTTGAAAACGAAAAAGAAGAAACATTTATTCGAACTTATTGTTTCTACAAGTGGATATTTGATTTTTTTTTTGGTTAAACAGATATTTGATTAAGCTTTCTTTTATTCAAACATTATCTAATGTTTTATGGCCATAATTGTTTAATGAAGAATGCAAATTTGCTTATATGTAAAGAGAAGTCTTGTACCCATTTATAGACTTTCTTTTTAGATCCCCACAACACTAGCTTTTGGATTTGACAAGATCTAAAATTATCCAAGCTAGTGATAGGATCAAATTAGGACCATCTATATATGTATAGCTTTCATGTTAAATCAATATTTATTATCATTACACTTTCTTTTTCTTGTGAAGCTTTAAGTCGAATCCAATTCAAGTCCTCAAAACCAAAAAATGACCTATCAATATGTCACATTCCTGTAACAATGTGTCACTAATCAGGCTTTGTGTTTTTATTAATATTACACTATTTCTTTTTAGTAAAAGTAATGATAATGGGAATATAATAAATAATACTCTATCTACCAAAATAAAAATTGATGATGAAAAGGATATCTACCAATACCATAGTACATGTTATAATTGATGATGAAAAGGATAATTAATAACTAATTTTTTTGTTAAACTGTATTTATTTATGTATTGATGCTTAATTTTGACTTATTAAGTAAAGGTTTTGGATGTAAGATTTCTAATTTACAATGGGAATTTTATGTCTGGATATTCGTTATAAGAGCCGTTTCGAAAGAATTTAAGTCCAAGTGTTACCAAAATAAAACATGAAAAGAAAATAAAATATGGGCTCTAGGTTTCAACAAAAAATATTGTATAATACTTTAAAAGTAAATCTTTAATTTTTTGGGATCTTTAATTTTTTGCGCTCTTTGTTAATTGAAAAAAGTTCCTAAGTCTTAAACAAAAACTTATTTACAAGAAACCAGTGGTCCAATTGGTTTGTCCTTGATTTAGTTAGATATAAAGTGGTGAGTTTAAATTATATTCTGTTCTACTGGAAAAATTAGGCTATGAATCGAGCCTTGTTGTTGATCTAATGGTTACTTATTGACAAAAAAAAAACTGTATTTTAAAAATGGATTTTCTGTTTCATGAAATCGTTAAAAATCCTAAAACTTAAAGAAAACTATAAAACTTAAAGAAAAAAGGGTATGATATTTTTAAAATAAGCCTTCAATTTTTTGGGCCATGTGACAAATTTCATATTACATGTTCCAAAGTACTAATATGTTCGTTATAATAAGTGCACAATACAATATGCACAAATTAAAGGTGGTCACACATTTGATCAAAAGTTGAGATCTTATAGTTAAAAAAATAATTAAATTCTCGAGATGATATAATCAAAGCTCATGATGTCTCTTATTGTTTCTCACAATTTGGCATATATTGAAATGGGAGAATTGCAAAAATGCCCCTCAAAGGATGACATTTTCAAAAAATACTCCTTAAAGGAGGACATTTTCAAAAAATGCCTCATTATAGAAAAATGACCAAAATACCCTTAGGTTATTATTTTTATATATTTTTACAATTTTTTTTCCCGCCAAAAAAAAATTTCCCGCCAAAAAAAAGTTCCCGCAAAAAATTTTCCGCTATACGAAAAAATTTTCCCGCCAAAAAAAATTTATAAGGGAGTTTATAAAATTTTTTTATAAGACAGCTTATAAAATTTATAAGGCTTTATAAGACAGCTTATAAAATTTATAAGGTTTTATAAGAGNAAAATTTATAAGGTTTTATAAGAGACCTTATAAAATTTATAAGGTTTTATAAGAGAGCTTATATAATTTATAAGGTGCTTATAAAACTTTATAAGATATTTACAAAAATTTATAA
>OVBA01007884.1:0-13605 GCA_900406435.1 Lepidium aucheri | reverse complement strand
TTTAATTTTCATTCTTGCATTTTAATAGAAAACCATTTACAAAAAAAAAAACAATGATCAAAGAATGCCAAAACACTAGACAATGTACAATAATAAGAATCATGAAATAAGAAAAAACCTCTAGGCTATATAATATAATCAATATCATTAACAACTGGAATACGTTGTTGTTGTTGCTGATATAGATGATTGATATCCTTAACAATGTCGAACACAGCCTCAGGTTGTGCCAACTTAAGAGCATTCTCTGACATTTGCTTCAATTCCTCTTTGTTGCTACTAAACCAATTAGCCACAATTTTCGCGGTTTCTTTGGGACTTCGGGTGAAAACTCCAGCCCCATTGTCCACAACATATGGTACATTGCCTTTCTCCTTTAGTAGTTACATTCACACAAGTTAGTTTGTTGGCTTGATGTCTGCTTAATTTCAAGGACAAAGCAACAAGTGTGTATATATATAAGTACCTGTCCTGGAATATAGTCATTAAGGATAATTGGAAGGCCGCAAATCAATGCTTCTGCAATGGTACCTGGACCGGCCTGTTTGGATTCATAAACACTTGTGTAAGAGTATATGCATGGTACGAGTACCATAACTATAAAGGTGTAAGAGAAATTCAATGATATGATTTACCTTTGTGATGATGCAATCACAAGCTCCCATCCATTTCTCCATCTGTGTCTCAAAGCCACGGACCTATACACATTACAAATATAAATTACTAATTAGTGACTTATTAAGGACCATCTCAAATTGTCTGTATACATTGTTCAAAATGTTTTATGAAAAAATATTTATATAAATATAATGTATTTTGGTATCGAAGATAATCTAGGCGAATCCGACAAATCTCACGGATATGAAAACTTGTCGGACACTTATATATCATGTTAAATATCTACAATTGAAATGACCGAGATCTCGAACACCATATGACCTCGCATCATTTAAACAATTATAGAGTCGGCTATTCTAAAAATATAATTTGTTTTGTTTAGGTTTATTTATATGCAAATTTGATATTAGAATAACATAAGCCTCAGTTTATACGTAGTTTTTACCTTGATTGAAATCTTCCATTCATATGATGCTAATGCAGAAGCAAGAACTTTGTTCCTACCGCATATGATAATCAGTTGCCCTATTGGCTTTCTTTCTTTAGAGTTGTATAAAGCATCTCCAAGGGCTTGAGCCGTTTTCTTTACCGGACCCATTCCTTCACCACCTCCCATTAATAGAACCGCAGGTAAATTTAGGTCTAGCTCAAGCTCTTTCCTTAGTTCATCCTGCCAAAACATATTAAAAATCATCATATATGGTTAATCTTCTTGTGACGTTTTATTATGATTCAATAAATGTGCATGATAGTTGTCAAAATGGCGAGTGAAAAAGATTTCAAACAGTATACTTTACTTTCAATAAAAATATTTTACTGTTGGTTCTTTAATCGACGGCAACCAATGGATCCTTTTTACGTTAATAAAATAAATAATTATAATTTTTATATTACATTTCGTCCTTTTCTGTTAGTGTGTAACCAACGGTAACTAATAAAAATTTTGTTGTCGCTGCTTGCCATCGGTTGTAGCACCCACGGAAACTGACAACCTTGTTTTTTGATGGTAACCAATGGAAGTCAAATTTTCCAATATCTTTCATCGATTGCCTTCAAATTTTTTATTGACAACAAATACTAGTCAAATTTACCGTCGGTTTTGGCCTTATTTTCTTGTAGTGGTAGTAGAATACTACATAAGTTCGAACTTCCCTCAAATCATAGCTATGTAGCATTTTCTCTCATCTAGTCAATTTGAGACAGAGATAACATACTACCAAAATTTGAACCGCCCGAAATATTTATGAAGTGGATAAAATTTACCTTATTAATAATAGTACGAGGGAAGGATGGACGGACAGGTAACCCAAAGACACGAATTTGAGAGTCATTAAGACCATCTACTAAAGCTCTCTTTGCAACCTCTTTAGAAGGGCAATAACATCTACTCACTCCATGATGAAACCTAATTATTACATCATAATCGAATAAAATAATGTCAGAAATATAATATTTTTCTGCTATCCTAAGTACGACCATTTTTGGTCTTTTATAAAGTATATATAATTTTTTCATGTATCTTAACATGCACGAAACAATTTTAAACTATACAAAAATATTAAACATTATCTTACCATGTACGATGACAAGTGTTTAAATCAGTGATGACAGTCACGAAAATGACTTTCTTATGAAGTCCTTGCCATTTCATTACCCACAATGGGATGTGTTGCATCAGAGGATGTACACTAATTATGATATCTGGTTTGTATTCCATTAATCCAGTCTCAATTTCTCTGCAAACCCAAACAAAATACTTCAATATATATAAATCTAAAGGACCATGAATGTAAAACAACATAGATCTAGTTGTTAGTGTTATACATACTTGGCATAATAAGCAGCAAGAGCAGTAAGATAACTTTTGTGAATCCATTTGGGAGAAGTACCATGAAATGCGACTGACCAAAGACCAACATGTTTTACCATAAACTTGTATTGTCTTTCCATGTCGTTTAGAGGCCATCCTGTGTATTCTTTCCATACATCTTTTATTATTATCTGGAATTATAACAAGAAAAAAAAACCACTAGTTGACATTAGTACCTATAGTGACAATCGTGTTAACATCATAGCTAGGAAAATAAATAATGTGAATTTTAAATTATTAACTAGTCTTGGGTATTCAGATATCGACTACATAGGTACGGGCCAGACCCATCATGATTTTTTGGTTTAGGATTTTGTTACCTATTTAAAAATAAAACTATTTTGGTTTTGGTTCAATTCGATTTTGAATCGGTTTAAATTATATTTCTGATAGCCAAAATATACCCGAAAAATAGTTAAACAAATATTCGAGAACCCAAAAATCACCTAACTTTTTAAAAAATATTTACCCAAAATATTTTTGAATACTCAAAAATACTCAAATATCTAAAAAAATATTCGAAATATCCCTACATATTTATATATATATTCGAGTTACTTATATACTAGTTTGATTCCAATACTCATAATTTCAAGTGGATTTTAATATCTGCGGATCCAGATTCGAATATCTGTGGATATCAAATATCGGATATCTTTATTGTTCGGATCTGGATCCGAATAATAAAAATATGAATCCGGATTTGGATATCTGCGAATATTAAATATCGGATATCTTTATTGTTTGGATTTCGATATGAATAATAAAAATACGGATCTAACGGATTCTAATTCGGATATCACTAAAATCCCGGATACCCAACTCGTATCTAGACCTAATTATTAACAATCAAAGCGTATAAAAAGAGAGAAAGTAAACGTGGGACAAGTTTTAAGACATAAAATGTTGACATCAGCGAGTATCTCCGACACCCTGGCATACGCCAAAATCCATTACTAGGCTACAAAACTTCCAAGTAGATGTTTCGTTGTTCTTGTTGTTGTCATTATTTATTTATTTTTTAAAATATTCAAAAACGACCACTATTACTGCTTTAATATTAACGGCTGAGATTCATCAAAACTCATTTTGTCATAATCACAAACTCCCCCTCTTCAATGATATATTGTAGCATATCAATCTGAATATACAAACAAAATCAAATTCTTTCTGTTTCAATATATACGATTTTTACTACTTTTTCTTTTAATATTTCGAATATTTATATGAAACTTTTTTATGCGCTATATATAAGCATTTTATTACAATTAGTTGATTTATATTATACTAAATATTAAATAATTAAACCTTATTTTTTCTAATATACGTGCGTTTAACTAAAAGATAGAAATTAAATGTAATTTTTGGGTATATATAGAAGATATATATATATATTATATTGAACTTTTCCAAATGTAAAGTTGAATATAGTTTTTTTTGTTTCTTCCTTTTAAACAGAAACTAAAGGATAAGCAGAATCTAGAGAGTCCAATAGCCTTGACAATTTTGTTTAGGATTTTGAAATTTTTAAGTTATAAATCAAATTTTATCATCAATTTGTTGAGATAAAAAAAATATCTCTAATTCTAAATTTTGTAGGTTATATGAAATTCTTTAATCAGGTGTAATGGTTTTTTTTGTCAACGTCAATATTAATATTAGATTAAAATGACCGGTTCATTAGCCAAATTTCTACATAAATCTTGTAGATGGTAGGACTCATCTTTGATGATGTATGTGCGTTGCCTGCCTATAATAGACTTATCATCCGCCACTAAACTAAAGATTAACGCCACTAGACTAAAGATTAATGGTTTAAAGAAGGCTTTTACTAGCTCTAACTTATGCGTTGTATTCAAGGTAAAGAAATGAGTAATAAATATAAATAAATAAATATATATAATATTTACCCGGTAATCATCTCCATATTCGATATTGAAAGCGTCACGAATTGCTTCGGCGGAGGCACGGTGGCCACCGCCGGTATCACTCATGAGAATAAGAACAGTTTTAATCCTCTCAGCTCCCATCTGCTCCATCTCCATAACCTCTTCTTTCTCT
This sequence comes from Lepidium aucheri, assembly GCA_900406435.1. Classification (NCBI taxonomy): domain Eukaryota; kingdom Viridiplantae; phylum Streptophyta; class Magnoliopsida; order Brassicales; family Brassicaceae; genus Lepidium; species Lepidium aucheri. The sequence continues at coordinate 9,056 of OVBA01007884.1, read as the reverse complement.
TCATCAAATCTCTTCTTATCAAATCTTCGACGAGTTTGTATGTCATCATCATCACCAACCGTTGAGGAGGAGATACTAAAATTGCTATAGACTCTTCGAAACACTTTCTCTGTAATTGAATCAGTTTGTGTACGAGACGAAACCACTCTCATCATTTTGACTATTTGGTGTTGAATTGAAAGACCAAAGAAGAAGAAGAACGATGAATGAAGATTGTGGTTGGTTTTTGGGGGTTTAAAAACTATGTTTGATGCAAAAAAAATGGAAGACCAAGTTGTTGCTTTGAATTATTATTAGTTATTTTGAAGGAATGATGCTGGAATTATTCTTTTTTATTTATTTGCCTATAGTTTTGCTTTGTGTATTTATATTTCGTGTCTTTATTGTTTTATTATGTGGGGTTTGATTTTGTGGTAGAGTAATAGCTTGGAGCCGTCGGATCTAACTTTGGTTTCGGAATCTTAGGATATTAAGATTCGGATCTTTTATTACATCGTAAGTTTTTTAAATACAACTTGTCTTAAAAAAAAACAGAGAAAAGAGAATAATGTTAAGTACATTCTTTTTTTGGTTTTTGGTAACCAAATTTGAACCAAAATTTATCCGGTTTGATTAGGTTCAATGGCATTCAACTAAGTTGGGGTCTATTTTTTTTTCATTGGACTGGTCGGTCTATTAGTCAAGTTCCTACATAATATAGGCGGTAAAACTTGATTTTGGAATATACAAGTGTGTTTGTCTTTAGTGGACTTACCCCTAGACTAAAAATTATTTGAAGTTTGGGTCCATTTTCTATAGTGATAATTCTACTCTTTTTTCTTTTTGGTTCAAAGTTATTTCGACTCTAGTTTAGTGTTGACATGAAAATGTGTATCATTTTTTTGAAATTAGTCGAGAAAAAAAAACAAAAAAGTGGTTAAATTTGAGATGTTTTTAATAACCTTTCGATTTATAGGTACAAATCAAACCATACTATTTTGTATACGAAGAAAAACATGAGCGAGAATGAGTGTAAATCTTAATTCAACTTACTACATTGCTACAATATCATTTGTAGAAGTAAGATTTGATTTGATCTAATATTCATTTTTTATTTTTTATAATAGCTTCTTGAAAAAGGTTTCAAAACTAATTCTTACATTTGTGCAGAGAGAGTTCAAAAGTCGAGATGATCATATTTTCTTTACTTAAAGACAGAGTCATAAGAAAATTTTGAGAAATGACTCATTATCTGTTGGATTAGAAAAAGCGATGAATGCTCATACATGTTTAGTAGTCCAACTATATAACTAAGATTATTTTCTATGTTGTCATGCCAACCAGATAATCGATTGTTGTTGGGCTATTAGATTAATTAGGCAGTTGGAAAGTTTATTAGATGATAAATTGCTTGAAAATCAATTACTCTCATTTCAATAACTGTTTAATCTGGTTCCTAAATGTGGAGGACGTCATCGTTATACAACATTGAAGCTTTTATAAAACAAGGTCATAGTTTTGAGCAATGTAGTGAAAAACAACATACAATTTTATGAAACTACCAACAATGATAATATATATATATATATATATTCCATTTTAAATTTGGTTTGATTTGTATTTTGGATATATGCTAATAGCTATCACTCATGTCTTTGTTAAATAGAAAAATATCTTTAGATACAAACCTTATGAGGTGGATGTTGTTGATTCTTGCAATTTCAGAGATGATAATGACCAGTTTGAGCAAATACTTCTTGACAAACTGAGAATTTCACAGTTTCAGTAGTAATTTTCATGTGTGGAACATTTTACTAAAAAAACAAAAAAAACTCAGGGATTATGTTCTAAAGATTTTATGCTGTATTTTCTTTTGTGATGTTTTCTTCAATTGAGGTACTCCATTTTTCTTTTCTTTTTTTTTTTTTGTTGAAGCTTTGTTATTTATCTTGCATTCATATGTTGATATCGTTTTGCTTTCTCAGATTACCAGAGGAAACATATCAAAGAAACTTCTACACCTAACATCCAAAGTCCGCGATATATACCGTTGTAAAGTCAAAACAAAGACGTTATATCCCTAAAGTCTGCGATAGAGCATATGGATGAACCATAACAGCAATCCGACCATTTTTAGAAAAACATAAAGAATAACCTCTTGTAACCTCATTTCTTCCACCGTAAACTTGTTGGTTTTCATTCCAAGAAGCAGCAGACTTCACACAACTCTGATCATCATCACTGTTATGCAAGAGCAGAAAAGCTTAATAGCGGCTCAACCCCCAGCTATATGCAGCAGTACTCACTTTTTAGAGAAAGTGAAAACCGAATGAGAAAGAAAGAAATTGGGAGAGAGAGAAACGATCATGTAATATTGTGTGTTACGAGTAGTCATCATCAGTCCACAACATCCATCACTTCTTATTTATTTTATTATCATACCAATGAAAAACTTTGTTCAAGGGATACTCAATGTCAGAAGCAGTCATATCAAAGATCTTTGAATTCAAAGAAAATATGAAAACAAGATTTTTTTTTAAATACATATAAATATTATGTCATCACCTATCATTTAGTTAACTTGGAGCGAAGAAAGCAGCCAGATCCGACACCGCTTGCAAGTGAGCATTCGTTCCCTGAACCAAAAAAAAAAAATTGTTGACAATTTAAAAGATAAAAAAATATATACCACAACATCCATCCCGTCTTTGAGTTCATCAGCGTTTTACGCATCTGATAATAAAGAGACTATAAGTACATTACAAACTTTACGAGTTTGGATGTACATAAATTGTACATTACAATTTCTGTTCTATTCTATATTTGTAATAAATGCGACCAAAATAGAATTTTCAAAAATTATAGTATATTTTTTTTATGAATATCTACCTAATTCACTCAAAAAATAATACCAATATAATCTTTTAAACGAAAACTTCTCTTGGGCATTACCTAATTAAAAGGATTGAAGTTATTCTAATAAATATCTTATACATTTAGAAAATTTTATAAATTCTTTCTTTTAAACTCAGGAATTGTAAAATTTGGTTAACTGTCATGTGCCAGAATCTCAGACATCTCATTTCAAATCATTACTGTCGGAATACAGCCAGCGAGGAACAAGTACTTTGATGGCAAAATGTAAGACTTTTAATATTTATCTAAACAAAGATTATACCATTTTCGGTTATGACGTGTGAAAAGGATTAACATTATTTCTATGGCAATGACCGCCTAAGAAAACTAGATCTTATAGCCCAAAGCTGCTTCCCAACAGCTTCCATGTCTGGTCTCTCTTTTCGTGTAGGAGCAGCACATTGAAATGCTAAACTGAACATCTTCCTAAGTATCTTCTCGTCTACTCGGTCTGTTGTCTTTGGATCCACCAAGTCAAACAATTTCCCTTCATTGTATTTGTCGAATGCCTGATCATAGTTATCAAAATCAGCAATGTCTATGTTAAGAAAAGCGAGTTGGAGAAAGAAACATTAAGTGGCTTACCCATCGAATCGTAATCTTCTCTTCAGGAGGTCGCCTGCTTTCCACAGGGCGACGTCCTGTGAGTATCTCCACAAGCAATATTCCGAATGAGAAAACATCGCTTTTCGAGGTGAGCTGATAAGTCCTCATGTACTCAGGATCAAGATAACCAACAGTTCCTTTCACTTGAGTTAAAATGTGGGTCTGGTTAGAATCAGAAGGACCACCTCTTGCAAATCCAAAGTCTGCCACTTTTGCTCTCATGCTATCCGTTAGGAGAATGTTGGAAGATTTTATGTCACGGTGTATTATCTGTCTTTCTGTTTCAAAGATAGAAATTTGGTTTATGGTTATAAGAGGATTTCTTCAGTACAAATCTTTCCTTTATAATGAGGCAAATAATGATTTAAGTAGAAGCTTCTCTACCTGCATAAGAATGGAGATAGGTCAATCCATGGCAAACGTCAATCACTATCTCCAACCTCTGATTGAAACTGAGTACTCCACGAACACCTGCAATTACAAATCGTTAGCATGTAATGTTCGTTCATATGTTGTTAAAACCACAACAAGCTCGGTGAGATGTTAACAAATTCTTACCATCCAAGTGATCCCGGAGTGTGCCATTTCTGACGTACTCGGTTATGATAAGTCGTTCATCTCCTTTATCAACATAACCAAGTAGCTTCACTAGATTACGATGACCGATTTTAGACAAAAGGTCAACTTCACTTTTGAATTCTGTTCGCAAATTCTCAAAGTGTTCCTGCATGATGACCATATTAAAGAGCTCAAAAACACTTTGCGAAACTTTTCACATTAGTTACTTCACATTGTGTAGTGATTAAGGTCTCAATGGCACTCACTGCATAGTATAAATAAGCAGATGAGTAGATATTTAGATTATTCAAGATTAAACCCATGAAAGACTAGCTCCATTCGTTTGTTTTAAAATAACTCTCTAAAAATCTTTTGTTCAAGTCTTAATCTTGGGGTCATAGAGCAACGTTACACTCGATGATACTAAACCTCATATATATAGTGTGAGAACACGACCTCCTGACACTACAAGCCTAGAGGTTTGACTATTAGCTTTTGTTAACATTGTCTCTATCAACAGTATGGGGCTCGATGGAACAAACTATAAACAGACTTGATACGACAAAGATAATTGAAACAAAAGAATTCTTAAAGTACCTTTTTTGCTCGTTTTATGGCAACCACTTGACCATCATTTAGATAACCCTTGTAGACTACCCCAAAGCCTCCCTCACCAATTCGATGACTGTCAGAGAAATTCTCTGTTGCTGCCACAATCTCACTCATGGATAGATTCAAGGGTCCCAGTTTACTAGGTCTTGGAGACATAGCATACCTAGATGGGCTTTGTGGTACCCGGGATGGACTTTGTGGTACTCGAAATGGACTTGATGGAATCTTATCAGAAGAAGGGCTCATTTCAAAAGACGAACTTTGATGCACTGTGATAGGATGTATGAGTCTCAACGTCAAATACTATTCCATAGCTTAAAATTGAACCAAAAAAACAAATAAATACTCCTCCGGAAACAGTACTGGAAACTTCAATGTTTGCGGAAAGTTATTTATACCACTAGTAAGGTACTCAATGAATCAATGTTGTTCCCTAAGTCAATGACTATGTCACTAAATAGTATTAAACATTCTTGCTTTCTGCAGATTCACGAATGAATTTAACTGTATTATGAGAAACTAAATGAGAGATACTTAGTCACCTGAGTTAGATTCCTTTGGAAGAACTTCATGACTATTTGCTTTCCTTTCCTTATGGAAGCAAGGACAACAGAGCGCACAACAGAACAAAAGAAACCCACTTGCTGCTATGCTGACTTTAACATGGACATTGTTAGATTTAGGCTCATTATTTTGGGAATCTTTTACTGGTTTTTCGTCCAAAAACCTTCTCCCTGCAAACAAACAGAACCAGTTCAATGACACAAATAACAAAAATTTAGTGATTGTGACGAACATAATAGCCTAAGAACCTAACAAACTACCTAAACACTGGCAAAAATCGAACAAAAGGAACCAAACAAAGTTCTCTAAATTGTTTTCCATATCATTCTTAAATCAATGAAACTCTGCAAATAGACATACCTAGTAGATAGCGACCTGTGCAGAAATCGTCACTGAAAGAGTCTTCAAGGATACAACCTTTGGCTTTGTGAAACCGTATAGCTTTGCAAAAATGGAGTCTATCTACCTGATTTCCGTTAATTATGAACAAAGCCCCTTGTTGATAAGGCCTTATGTATCTTAAGTGATCAGACTGACAAACACTTGAGCCCACAAACGATGCTGATGCAGAAGTTTCTATGGGATGCAATAACAGTAACAGAGCCAACAAAGCAGTAAACACCAATCTTGTGAACCTCAAATCATCTCCACCCATAATTGGTGTATTATCAATACACTCAATAGAAAAGATTTAGTCTCAATAAGCCATCCCTATAAACCCACTTATTAGAATCCCTTGGGTTCAGGAGATATTCCCCAACCTGTAAAAAGCCAAACTAAGCTTTAGAAGGCATCCAACATTTAAAACATGAGAATCGAGTTGAATTCTTCAAAACCCTTTGGTCTCAAACTATAGTAAAGATTCAGGAAGAGATTCAAATAAAACCTAAACCCTAATAACCTCAATTCCTGAATAAAAAGGTCCCCAACTAAACAAAGACAACGAAATCAATTTAAAGCTACAAAAATCAAAACTTGGATATGAAAAACAAACTTTTGACATGAAACTTGTAGACCAGACGAATTCAGAGAGAAACCCAGAAAACTAAAACGAGAGAAGACCGAACCTGGAAGACGATCTTGCAGCTTTGACTTGACTGTAGAATAGTTGAATCAATTATATCGACCCGGACAAGGAAGTGCTTCTATCTTTTTCAGACAGAGCAAAACTATTAAAGAAAGGCAAAAGTAAAAAATGATGGTCTACAGAAGAAGTTCAGACGTGGAAACGATCTCGTGGAAGACAAAAGATATCATGTCATAGAAGAAGAGAACTTTGAAAATTCATGTTCTTTGTTTTTTTCTGGCTTGGGAAAGTTCCTGTTATTTTCTGATTTCCCAATTTTTTTCTGTTCAATTGACGGTCGTTACAACTTAAAACATTGAAAACAATCAATTTGACAACTACACACTACACCAATATTTTTTTTAACAACAATATTAAGGCCACAAACATCAGTCCATGACTCAATTTCTAGTAATGCATGTGCATCCGCCTATAGTGGTGGATTAAAGACCATTTGCACACCGCTAATAAATTAACTCTGTTAAAGAATTACTATAACGGAACACTTTTTTTTTTATCATCTGAGTTTATATAACTAATAAAGAGTTTGGCTTTGGCCATTAGTACAACCAAGATAGGAGCAAAGACCATCATGAATTAAGAGTTAAAAACGCATTGTAACTAGTTTAATATGACATCGGAAGTATAAGCCGGCTGCACAAAGAGATAGCACAAAAGCATAAGTCGGCTGCACAAAAAAATGGCACTGGAGCACAAAGAGATGGCAAGAGAAGACCATAATGGACCACATACACATTTGGCCATTTTTTTAGAAAAAAAAAAACAACTCTTAATTAACCAAAAAAAGCTTACTTTGGTTATCTTTTAAAACAAGAGTTTCTAACCATTAAGATACCAAGGAATAAAGCCTTGGATCGTAACTATCACTAGAGAAAGAGTTTGGAGCTACTCTATCAGTAACTAGTATTTTTTCTTCCTCTAAATTTGAATACGATGTCTTGTTTTCTGTTGAATAGGTCCATGATTTGTCCAAAAAAGGAGTGTTTGTTTTTTAAAATAATTTTGAATTGTTCATCTTTGGTCTTTTTAAACAAACTACAAAAGTATCACTATTTTTTTTTCATCAAATTTCATTGGTTTACCCAAAAAAAATTTGAGTAGCCATTGGCATTCGGATATTCGGATCGGTTCTGAGTACTATCTGAACGAATCTGGATATTTCGGGTATAAAATTTTAATACATGTTTGGAAACGAACACTATTTGCCTTGGTTCCGATTCGGGTCCTTTCGAATTCACAATTTCATACCCATTTAAGGAGCAAAACAAATTTGGTTCGATTCTACTTTTGGTTTAGATTACAGTTAAAGTATAAAATTGTGTAATTTTTTATGCATCTAGTATATACCCAAAATTTTTAGGTATTCTACTGTACTCATTCGGGTATTTGAGTACCCAAATAACCAAAATACTCGGGTACTCATTTGGGTATTCAAGTATTCGTTCAGGTATTGGATAATACATGAACGTGACCCAATACCTACATGTACATTATGATGAGACTTAATGGTTACTTTTACTTCTATCTAAACCCGCAATTTTGGGTCAGTTTTGGGTAAAGTATTCAAGTTCGGGTAAAATGCTCAGGACTAAATCTCATATACAATTGGGTCATACAAGCAAAGGAGAATAATGCTAAAAAATAGAGATCCAAATACTAAGATGAGGTGGCACAAAGACTACAGTACTTTGCATTTGACGTTCTATGTGTCAAGCTGGCGTTGATTTCAGTATGCAAACGCCTAGGTGATTCGAGATGATATCGTTGGGAGCTGCCGCACGACACCTCTCTTTGATATTTTCAAACCCAATTGTTGATTACCACTTATGTTGATGATTTTGCCGGTAGATCTTCTTCAAATTTGTTCGCCTGTAACATCTGTCACCAAGCTCCACGTGCAAGAAACTTCTAGGCTGGTATATCTAATATATTGGTTGTGTTCTTCATCCACCTCTGAGCTCTCCACGGTGCGGTGGAAACAAGCAGAGTTTAACTCTCGAAGAAAAAAAAAAAGAAACGCCGCTGAAAGATATAAGAGATTTCGGTCACCAAAAACATGTAAAGCGTAAGGAAGGAGGATCTAAACTCACAACGGTGAGTCTACGAGACCAAAAGACCCAAGACTAAACTAAATCCAACACAAGCCATAACAAGAACCAGAACCAAAACTCTAGAAAGAAACTCGGCTAAAGCCGAGACCCAAATCCATGTGAAAGAAAACTCTTCACTATCTCCTTGAAAGATAAGGAATAAGAGAAAAGAAATAAAAGAGGCAAAGGTCGCCGAAAAATTGCCAGAGAAGTAAAACCAAGAGAGAAAACCCTCTCTTTAAACTCTTTAGAGCCTCATTATTTTCTAATTCTACAAAAAATCATATCTTATTATATAAAGAAGGGTTTCTCAAAATTACTAATTAACAGGATTCTTCCACGTGTCAGATCCAATGATCCAAAATTTTCTTGGATTTATTTATTTTTTAAAAACTAGATAAAATATATCTTTAAATAGATTTGTTCAATATTTAGATAATCCTAATCAAAAAAGAATTCTTAANGAAATCGGGAATATTAATTGTTAAAAAAATTAATTTTAACAAAAAATAATTTTCATTACTAATGTTCTTATAAAGAAAAATAGTATATTAAAAACCTATTTATAAAAACTGAAATATATATATATATATTATATTATATTTTGAATCATATTTATCTATAAAGAAATCATAATCTAATAA
>OVBA01007883.1:0-13606 GCA_900406435.1 Lepidium aucheri | reverse complement strand
ATAAAATTGTCTTTACAATATTAAAAATAGTGAATAATATATATATATATAATTTTAAATTTATAAAATAATTATTTTACCTTTTCAACAGTTTTAGCCAAGTCCATTGCGGAACAATTAATTATTTGCTGAGCAATGTTATCAAGTATTAAGAATCTTGCTTCAGCGGTGTCATCTTTAACTTTCACAAAGATGTAATACCTATAAAAATTAAGTGTACATGAAATTAAAAAGCTAAGTGACTATTTCTTTGAATGATATATTCAAAAATATATATAGAAAAAAGTAACTTACTTGGGAACAACTTCAGTAACTTTTGAGTTATAACTGGTACAATACCATTGTCGATTTTCAAAAATCTCAACATCATCGTCATTGTATCCTTTATAACAATCAAGAGGATATGCTTTCTTGTTGCAAACCTTGCAACTCAAATAGCACCACCCATAATCGTAATCTAGAACAAGTATAGACACCATAGTAACATATGATCCAATCTATATTATAAAAAAGAATATTTAATTATTAACATATATAAAGTAGTGTTTATATATATCAAACAAAAATAAAAAATGATAAAATTTAATTACATTGGTGATATTGGCAAGTTCGTAGATAGTTTTTTTAGGGAAACGCCTAAAAAATCTCCCGAAACTTTTGAAGAAGAATCATTAGATACCTCGAATGATGAAGGTACAACCATTTGCAAATTATCATTAGGGAAACTAAAAGGATAAAAAATAAATATTAATTCACTAATTAAATGAACTAAAATTATATAATAATATAAAAACTATATTATAATATGAACAAAAATAAAATAACATTACAACATCAATTATTATAAATATTTTGTAACACTAAAAAACTTACTTAGCTCGTAATGATAGTACTTTAGGAATTGTGTTATTGTCAATCCAAAATCATGTACATTCAAATGCATTAGAGACTGTTATTGCTTCTGTAATATTTCAAGATTTAGAAATTATATTAGATTTAATAATTTATATGACTTCATATCAATAAAAAATATAATTAGAAAGAGTTTACTTTGTACACTTTAATTTTAGAAAATTGCATAACAACAATTGTTTGATTGCTATAACCTAATGAAACCTTTTCTTGGAAAGTCTCAACATATTTTCCCCAAAGTACACACTCAGTTCGGACATCACTGTAAATAATAAATTTAAGCGAAATGTATATAATTTAAAATAATAAATATTGATTAAAATATAGTTGAAAAACGTACTCAGCATTACGAAGGTAGAAATGAATCCGTTTAGTTTCTTTTCCATTAGTGTTTGTGACAACTATAGGTTGAACATCAAACAATTGCCCAATAACATCTGGAGAAATAAATTAGTCATTATAATCGAATGAATTACACGAAACAAGAATCTATGCATAATATAGTGTTCGAACAATAATACATTATAAGAAACAATTACACGAATTTAATATATGCATAATATTAATATTAAAATAAATATTTGTAATAATATAAAAATAAATTTAAAAATATGTTAGTTATAAAACAATTTTAAAAATTTCAATCATTAACTTCTTTATTTTAATATAATAAAAATTAAAATAAGGGATATAGAAAATCACCAATTAGGCAATTCTAATCGAGGATTCCAGCAAGTAATTTATTAAAATCCACAAATTCGAGACCAAAAGAATTACTTGGCAAATGATCAGTTGATCTTAGTGAAGTAGTGTAGACAAAAGAGATTTCGTACTTATGAGAAGTGGTTTTCCAAGAACCAGTTGCTTCAAAGACTTTGAAATTACAAAAGATTTTAGTATCCCCTTTTTTAAAAAAATGTTCAAATTTTCCAAGCAGATCTTTCTTTATTGTAGCATGAAGTTTTGAACCCTATAAAAGAACAAATATTTTTTATCAAAAAAATTGATAAAATAATACATATCTATGGAAAAGATTGATAGAAATACTTACATGTTCATCAAGCAAAACCAATTCAAGTGCTTGACCATACTCTTTAGTATAGATCTTCCATAGACGAATAATTTTGACTTTGATTTTCCATTGTTGACATATTGGTTTAATAACTGAAAGAGCATGTATAACCATTTTATTGTGAAGAGAGAATAATTCGACTTTTTTCTTTTGTTAAGTTGAACCATTGTTGAATGATCACTTTATGTAGCTAGATTAGAAACTTTTAAATTGTGTTATCCCTTTATTTTCGAAATTCTTATCAAAATTGTTGTTAAAGAATATACTAAAATAATGCTAATTTCAAAATAATTTTAGTTTATCAAATTTTTAAATTTTATTAAAATTGTTAAGATAGATTTCGTTTATATATAATATATATATATATATATATATGAAAGAGTATATTTCAAAACAATTATGAAAATATTATTTTTATATCCAAATTTTTTAAAAATGTAATCAAAATTCAAAAAGGTATAATAACATAAATTCGGACATTAAGCAAAAAAACCATAATTTTCGGATTAAATAATTTTAATCAAAAAATCCGAATTTTTTAAAACTTGTTGGCTATACTAATTAGTTATTGATTATCAGAACTATTATCAAAACTAATAAGATAGATAGGAATTATCCTAAGATAGATACTGGTTATTTTGAAATTATTGTTAAGATAGATTGATAATATGAAATCAAATTGTTTTGGATTGTTATCAAAACAGAAAAAACAAAATATGTAATAAAGTATATCCCTAAAAATACGAAAAATTATTATAAAGTTATTATTAAATTAAAATAATGAAATAATCATATGAATAACTTATGTCATGTCATGCAATCATTGGTCGAAATCATTAGTTCATCATTATAAGATCTTAAGTTATGTCAAAAAATTATTATAATAACAAAAACATTATAAAATCATTATAATATCAAATCATGAAATAATTATAATATAAAACTTTTAATCACATATATGAAATAATTGATCATATAACATATAACCAATACTAAAATTATATCCTAAATTTCGAATTATTTGAACTATATATTTCGAGCAATTATAGTTTTTTTTTGGTCGAAACTACAATAGATTTTTGAACTATTAATTATATTTATTGGCCATCATTATAGAAGATGTCGAATTTGATAAAAAATAGTTCATAGTTTACAATATTTAGAAAAAAAAAGATTACATATTAGGGAATAATTGAAAGAAAAAAAACGAAATCAACATATAATTTAAAATACTATATGTTGTAAATTAATCACCACAAATACACGCAAGAATTCCATAGTTCACTATAATTTAATAATACAATATCACCAATTCTATCACTAGAAAGAATTTTAAGTTCAATAAATCTTCTTCCGATTCGCAAGATGTGAAGTGTTGTCCCATACAAAAGATCGGATCTTGCATCCATATCTCTGATCATGTAAACCCGGTACATAAATCCAATTGGTTTTGGAGTGTTCCTATGATTAGTAGACATTAATGTGAGAAAAACATAGAAATTCACCCTATAGTATATAAAAATAGTATATACAAATCATGAGTTTTAAGGTTTGAATTTTATTTTAAAATGACAATAATGATATGTATTGAATAGTTAAAGTTTTCACTAACCTTGTGTTACTTTCGGATCTTGGAGCATAAATACGTCTATGAAAAAAAATCATATGAAGATATAAAATTATACAATCGTTTATGGAAAGAGTATAAGCAATCTATAAAGCATTTAAAAATTTACCTAGAAACCATGATGAGAGATTATGAATAATGAAAAACAACAATAAATTATGCTATTGAGTTTATATAGAAGATTAAATAGGTTTTCAAAATTAGGATATTTAAAAGAATATTCTCTAAGTAATATACAAAAATTTAATATCTCCTATATATCTCCTATATATATGAATAAAATTTTTGGGAATATACATAAATATATATATTAAATATATATGTATAGCCTGGGATTATTAAATGTGTAACAAAAAATTTTTAGTAACAAACTTAGTAAGTCCAAAACTTAAAATCTAACATATGACTTTAAATTGTGAATTCAAAAAATTAGTCTTTTATTATATAGAAGATATTGTTATTGCCTTTTAGAAACTGAGAAATCGCTGGAATATTCCTCCCACCCGCAAGTGATTCTTTGAGATACCTTTTTATTCTTAAAACAAAAACAGAAAGCGACAAAACAAAAACTAGAATCGAAACTGTAAGTGATAAGTGTGTTGGACATTGAAGGAGAAAATCTGAGAAAGAAAAAAACAAGAAACAGGAGAAATCGAAAGTTGCACAGGCGAACAGTGAGTCTTCTGAACTTCAGAGATTTAGCCACAAAAGTCTATGTGAATAAACTTCAATGATGGTATCTCTTAGAGTCTTCTCTGCCCTCAAATTTTTATCACGGTAGATAAAAGGTGAGATGCTCAACTAACTAAATCTGCTAGATGAAGATGATAAAGAGACTTTGAAGAACAACTAGAGAACATCGATTAACAGAAGCAAATCAATTCATCTTAGAATGATGAATTGATTATTCTCTCTTCATCTCTCTCTCTCACTTCTCTCAATCTGTTTAAATCCGTACAGCTCAACTTTTACTCTTCTCAGCCTTTAATAAAATCGAGAGTTTGTTACAACAGAAGTCTGTGAAAGAAATTGATCGTGTGGGCTTACTTAATGGGCTCTATCTTATTGATTTCATCCAAATATCAGGCCCACATTTGTGATCAACTCTAACAATCCTTCTCTTATTTCAACAAATTTGGAGTAAATAATGTGATGTCCTAAAAGACTTGAATCATATTTGGTTGAGTATCTCGCAACATATGTCTGACACATATAAACTTTGTTCATTATGTAAATTTCTTAAAAACATTTATAGACTTAAAGTTTTGCTGCTGGTTTTACATACTAACTCAATCAATCTAGTATAACCACTATAAAATACTTTCAAAACAAGTGTTAGAACTTATTTACAGAGGATCATTGTAACACTACCATGACTTTTACAAGTACATTAATGTTTCCAATTCACATGCTGTTTCTAGAACCAATTCCCTGTTCAGCCTTTTAGTCGATACATCAACTAGAAGCCTGTAATTAGTTCAGATTTGAGCATATTTCAGTGATATATCTCTTATCACTTTATGGTTCCAACTAATGTGTTTCTTTTCCCATTGAACTTCTCGTTTACAGCAATAATAAAAGAGACACTAATTCTACAAGCTGAAACACAAACTTTTCATTAAGTTTATCAGATGTTTTACAAAACATGCAAATGCAGTTTTGGTATTGTTTACATATGCTGCGATGAAACAAGTCTTTACAAGTGAAACTTATTACACTTACAATCTAACACTTTCTGGAACAATACTCTTCATTAGTTTTGAACTTCGAATTGATGATCTATAGAATAAAATTATACATTAGTAACTTTCGAAGGTATTGAACTAATTTCATTTCAGACCCATCTCTTTGGCTGTCTCTAACACCTCATTTTTACATGATTTCTCAAGTTTAGTAATATTCATTTGTTTGACCTTTTGAATCAAGGATTTAGCTAAGTAAATTCTCTTGGTGGGAGACCAGAAACTACAAACTAAAATTACCACAAATCCATTGAGCGGATTATCCAAGACCGTACGTCTACAAAATGCTCTCGTTAATGAGCCTGCCACATTCTTTTCATGCTAAAGCTCCTCCTCAACATAAATCAACAACTGAGAGCTTTGCCAATTCTATCAATAACGTATAACAACGTTAACTAGTTTTTGACGTAGTCTTCTTTTTGACTACCTTCAGCTTTACAAAATGTATCAAAGAGATCTTCTTCTCTTACACTTAAAAGTTGTAGTCTAATCTCCCTATAACTATGTTCAGGAAAATCCACACAGCTTTTGGTCAACGGATTCAAAAATCCTTTCCAGACCTATCACACTTCAGGAAGATCATACAAGTTTATGTCAAAGCCACTAGTAAAGTAACGTTTTATCCTTATCAATAACAACATGCCTTAGAAAAGAAACACTTCTATAAGATTCAGTCCCATTGCTTTTCTTAAATGAAACACATAAAATAAATCTCAGTGTCTTATGATACCCTCTCTAAACATCAAGATATCAACTTACAAAGAGACAGGTTTAAAAGATAAATAATGATGATCATCAAACCAATAAACACATCATCTTACTTAGAAAACATGCAAAAATCCATGATTTGAACCTAATCTTTTCGAAATTAGTGAACCACTAATTACTCATCATTTTTGCTTTCTTTTTAATAGACTGCATCTAGTGACATTCATTTATTTCACTAGAAGAGTTAAGGACAAACTCATTAGTCAAAAGAATTAGACTCAAAACTAGACTTATCAATTCTAAGTTCTTTTTACTAGTTACTAGGTTCTGCATGAACCTTTCCAAACTAAATACGATTATTTACTTGATTCTATTTTTGCCTTCGTGTGTGATTTCCTGAATTCTTTTCTTCATTTGAAACACGCATAAAACCTGAATTTTTTTCTTCATTTTGTGAAGCACAAATGATTTCATAATCTTGTAAACAAAACCTTGAGAACTCGTTAGCAACCATTTCATAATACCTGAATTTTTTTCTTTCTCAAATCTGTTTTTGCAAAGGTATTCATTATATGAACCTCCTTGATAAAAAACATTTAACTTCAGTTGAAACCCATCAAAAGGTTATAACCTTTTGTTGATACTGGAGCTTGAAATTCATGAAAAAACTCAAATGATTCATCTTTAGAGGATAGTAAAAATATCTAGTAAATCTAGAGTAATCATTAACAAAAGTCACATAATACTTTTATCTCTTCTGCTCGTTGAATTCGTGAGATCACCAGTTATTCCTGCAATTTTTGGAGCACTTTCATCGCCCAAGAATGCATTCTTACAGCTCGATACACCAAGCTTCTTATTGGTTTTTGAGCAATTAAGATATGTTGGCAATCTTCCATTTTCTTTTAAAAGAAAACAATTTCTAAGACGATCTTTACTTGTAGATATCAACCCAAAAGTCAAGCCTGATTTCTCACTAGCCAAGAAGCATCTTCTCCTTTTCTCTATTTGGATAAGTACGATCGTCGGTGTGGAAGTAATGTAAAGTGTGTGGAATCCAGCTTCTTCCAGATTCTTTTGTTACAACTTTCCTGGGCCTTTTATTCTTTCATGGTAGAAGAAGTCTTGCTTGAGTATAAAATTCATTCTTTCCAACATCGGTATTAGCATCATGGAACCCAACTGATTAAGGAACTTCGACAAGTCTGAATCCAACGAACCCATCTTCAGAATCTTCTTCGTTCTTTTGAGCCTTAGGAGTTTCCTCTTCACTAATTCTTTCTTCCTTTTTATTTTTTTAGTCTTGATCAACTCTCTGTTAGATCTAGAACAGTCGAGTTCTTCTTTTTTTTTCACCATTCAAGCCAGATAAATCTCTCAAGATTGTTGGATATTGAAGGTGAAAACATGAGAAAGAAAACAACAAGAAACATGAGAAATTTAAAGTTGTAGAGGCGAAGAATGAGTCTTCTATACTTGAGAGATTTAGCCACCAAATTCTTTGTGAAGAAGCTTCAATGATGGTATCTCTTAGAATCTCCTCTGCCCTCAAATCTTTATCACGGTAGATAAGAGGTGAGATACTCAACTAATTGAATATGCAAAATGAAGTTGATAAAGAGACTTTGAAGAACAACTAGAGAAGATCGATTAATACAAGCAAATCTACTCATCTTAGAATAATGAGTTGATGATTCTCTCTTCATCTCTCTCGCTCGCTTCTCTCAATCTGTTTCAATCCGTACAGTTCAACTTTTACTCTTCTCAGCCTTTAATAAAATCGAGAGTTTGTTACAACAGAATGCGGTGAAAGCAATTAATCACGTTGGCTTATTTAATGGGCTCTATCTTATTGTTTTAGTGAGAACCGATCAGCTAACATGTTTATGGAACCATCCACATGTGTACCGTGATTTCTTGTCACGACAATATCATCAACATATACCAGAATGTAAACCAATACACCATTGTTATGATATATGAATAACGAAGTGTTTGCAACTAAGTTGACAAAACCAATGTGTAGAAGATATGTTCGAAGCTCCTCATATCATGCTCTTGGCGCTTGTTTAAAACCATAGAGAGCTTTCTTTAACTTACAGACATAGTGTGATTTTTCTTAATCAACAAAACCGGGAGACTGAGAGACATAAACCTTGTCAGTTAGAGTTCCCTGCAAGAACACGTTGTTGACATCTAGTTGTTTCACCACCCAGAGCAACTTCGAGTACTATTCTGAGCGTTGTAGACTTCACAACCAGACTAAAGGTCTCGGCATAATCAAAACTGTACTCCTTATCCAATCCACGAGCGACTAATCTGGCCATATAGCGATCAATTTTCCCTGATGGAAGAAATTTAAGTGTTAATAACCATTTTGTCAAGATGACATTTTGACTTGGATATGGAGGCACCAAATCGAATGTGTCATTGGCAACTATAGCATTGAACTCACTAGTGGCCGCACGATGCCAATTCTCATTTACTAAAGCTTGAGTAATGGTTCGTGGTTCCACCAGTGGATTCGTATGGGTTATGGCCAGTAGATTCATTTTGTGAAGTGGTTTCGTGATGTTGTTCTTAGCACGTGTCCACATTGGATGAGTGTTGGTAGGTTGAGCAGCGGTAGTAGGTTGAGCAGCGATGGTAGGCAGCTCCGATGACGGCGGCAATTCCGGTGGTGAAGGTTGAGGTGGAGGCGGTGTTGAATTTGAGACATTGTTGGATGAGACACGCGATGGTTGAGAGTCTGATGGTGGACTCGTTCGACTTAATCGGCCTATTTGTGTTGATGGGCCGGAGGAATCTACATTGATATTATGTGGGCTGAATGTTGTTGGGCTGAGCTTAATTTCTCGTGGTCCACTTGCAGGCTGTTGTGAATCAGTATCTGAAGACACCATAGGAGACAATGATTGAAGATGTGGTGGTTGAGGTTGCGACAAAACCGGTGGAGGAGCTGCCCACGAGGGTTGTTCCGGCACGACAGCGACAGGCTGAGAGTGGCAAACTGGGACAGAAGTGGTTATTGGGAAATGGCTTGGTTGGAAGGGTTAATGCTCTGTAATCGAGGTATGTGTTTGTTGGGTTTGAAAGGGATACACTTGTTTGATAAATTGAACACATCTCAATGTGTAGATTTGGCCAGTGATAGGTTCTAGGCAATGATATGCGCTTTGGGTATTTGAATAACCGAGGAAGACACACGCTTGTGATTTGGCTTCAAGTTTGTGGTTGTTGTAAGATTTTATCCATGGGAAACACAGAGTTCCGAAAATCTTGAGCTTGAGGTAGTTAGGTTGTTGATTGAAGAGACATTCGTGTGGAGATTTGTTGTTGAGGTTTGGTGTGAGCATGCGGTTGATTAAATACACAGATGTGGAGAATGCATATGTCCAATAGACTGGCGGAACTGATGCTTGACTTAGTAATGTGAGTCCAGTTTCGACAATGTGTCGGTGCTTCCTCTCTAATATGCCATTATGCTCTAGAGTGTGTGGTGGAGTAGTGAGGTGATTGATGCCACTTTGTTGTAGATAAGAGCGAAGAGCAATGTATTCTCCTCCATTATCTGAGTAAAGTGTCTGTATCCTCGTGTTGAATCTGTTTTCAACAAGTTGCTTGAAGACAGTGAAGGTTTCACAAACTTGTGACTTCTTCTTGAGAGGATAGAACCAGGTGTAGTGGGTGTGGTGATCAACAAACACAAGGTAATATTTATACGAATCGATTGACACAATTGGGGATGTCCAAACGTCATAATATATATATTGAAGTGGTGAGGTAGAGGTAATGGTATTTGTAGAAAAAGGCAGTTTATGGCTTTTATTTAGTAAGCAATTTGAACAAGAGAATAGTTTTTGGATAGAATCTGAAACTGGTAAAGAAAACCTTGAGACAACAGATTTGAGAACTGATAAAGATGGACGTCCAAGTCTTGAGTGCCATGAGTGAAGATCTGTTTTTGGTGTAGGTGATGTGAAGTAAGTGGCGATAGGTGTAGGTTTGGATGGCCACTCGTACAGCTCATTCGCAGCCTTGCCGTGGAGTAACGGGACCCCCGTGTGCAGATCCTTCACCTGAAACGAAGCCCGAAAAAAGTCCACAGACACACCATTAGAGTTACATAAGCGATAGATCGAAATCAGGTTCTTATGTATATTGGGTACATAGAGAATATCGTGCAAGTTTAATGGACAAGAATTAGTAGAGAATGAAGTGGAACCAGTCTATGATACAGGAAGTGTAGATCCATCTGCAATGGTCACTTCTTCACCTCCATTATAGGGCTGATGTAATGATAGGTTCTGCAAGTCATATGTGAGGTAATGTGTGGCTTCACTATCAAGCACCCAGTTATTTGGATTGTATGAGGAAGCAGCTGCCATGTTTGCACAAGGTTGCCAATGGATAGGATTCTGAGTCGACTGCTGTGAGTCATTGGCGTTGACAAAAAGATGCCATTGGTTACATCGTTGGGCACTATGTCCAAAAATTCCACAGATCTAGCACTTGCCTTGATAACCTCTTGGTCCACGTTGATTGGATTGTTGTGTATTCTGTGACTACTGCCATGGTGGTTGTTGTGATTGACATTGTGAATTACCACGATAAGTAGATCTGGTCTGAGTCTGGTTTTGATTGGGCCTGGAGCTATTGTGGGAGCCAGGATAGGAGACAGCGTTTGCAGTCACATGTAAGAGAGTTGTAGAATTGACAGCTTGTAGCTTCAATTCATGGTTGATTAACCTTTGTGCAGTTCAATGATTGTGGGTGGCGTGTCTCTGCCTTCGACTTGGTCAATGATGATCTTGTAATCATCAGTGAGCTCTTCGAGAATGTGTTCAATTTTGTCTTCCTGATCTAGTGGTTTACCAAGAAGAGCAAGCTGATCAAAACGGGTGATAAAACCCTGTATGTACTCATCGATGGACTTGTTGCCTTTGGTCCAATTCTTTATTTGTTGACGTAATTGTTTGAGATGTCCCCTACTCGGTTTTGCATAGGTGGATGAGAGAATAGTCCAGATCTGATCCGACGTTTCAGCGTGGACAAAAGAGGCTGAATGGAGTTGCTTATGGCACCTAAGAGTGCACTGTAAATAAGATGATCTTGACGTTACCACACACTAAACGCTGGATTTGCAGCAATGTTGTTACCGGTGGTGATCGTGGGTGATGGAACAGGATTTGATTCATCTAGATATCCTATAAGCTCATACCCATCAAGGAGAGCATGAACTTGGCGTGACCACATGAGAAAATTGGAAGAGGTGAGTTTAGATACATTGGCCATGTTGACATTGAGGATAGTAGTGTATACGACAGCGATCGATTCATGAGACACAGTAGGGGAAGCCATTGACGATAGAGTAGAAAAAAATGAAGAGAGCGATGAAAAATTGAGTTAGGTATCGATGTGCTTTGATACCATGTAAGAATGGTGGCTTATTATTCACAGATGTATCTAATTACACTATATGTACACGTTGATGTAACCCTAAAGTATAAAGAAATAAATTACATATTTGTCATTTCCTAATCACTCTATACTAATTATTATTGATCACGTATGACCCATAGCATAATCATAGCATAATTAGAAAACCCACAAATCAATGGCAAGAAATATAATTGGTTAGAAAACCTAAGTTCCTAACATTTATAGCCATATTATCTTTGACTATGAAACCTGAAACTGTGATCAAATAGAATTCAATATAAGCCTATTGTATGAACACAAGAGAGTATACTCACAACTCAGTGATAGTTGACAGCTTCCGTGCCCTTTGTTATTGTACAATAAAAATACTCAGTGTGTAAATTTGACAAATATAAAAATCTCCATTTATCTTATGTTTTAGCGAGACTTATCTTAATTTCACAAGAAGAATCATGTGATCTTTACGAAAAAAACCTCAAAACAACAAACCAAGACACATCAAGTAGAGATCAAGGCTATAATGTTTTTCACTACCAAAAAAAAAAAAGGCTATAATGTTTTCAACATGACTAAAACATAACATATGGATTTAGATTATTTCATTACACGTATACAGAGATTAGTGCAACAAACCTTCACAAATGAAGCATACAATATTGCAAACCGTAAAGTAATAGAAAGAATTCAACATACATATTGACCATGGGAATGAGTTTACAAATTTGGATTAAAAACATCACTTATCAGAAAATATTCTCCTACAAAATATCATCATTATTATGTATTAACAGATGATGAGTAACTTACTTACTTGTAACTGATTTTAATGCAATTAATAGTTTGTAACCGCGTTAACTTTTGAATTTTAATGAGTTCACTGTAGGGGTAGGGATTCTAGTTTACGGTTCGGCTACGGTTTCGTTTTTTAGGTTTTACGTTTTATCGTTTTTACATAAACTTAAACCAATTAAAACCTCTTTAAAACTCGGTTTAATAAAGTTTGGATTTTCTCGATTTATGATTTATCGGTTTCATAAAAGTAAAAACCAAATTAAAACAGTATACCGTTTTGATAACTAAGACTTGGTTGATTTTATTGTACAACTCTACTGATCTTCTTTACCAAGAGTTTGGATATAATTTTTAATGAGCGTAGTGTTGACGGAGAGCTAATGCCTTAGGTTAATAAGAGGGTTCACATAAAAAAATCTAACACGAGAACCAAAACAAATGTAGGAAAATCCAAACAACATAAATCGTTCCAAACAAAAAAAAAATCAAGTCTCAAATCTAAAGAAAACTATAAGCTTAAAGGGGGAAAAAATCATAAATTGTATCACCATCATTTTTCATTATTGCTCAACTCCTCTTGTTGCTTTTGAATGTCTGATCAATTAAAAAAAAATGAGTGATTTAACTATGTCTATGTATAAATAATGAGTGTGATTTTTAACGGTTTTAGATCCCTATTTTAGGTTGTTTTGCATCCGATTAGATAGGTTTTCCATGCATTTCGGTCCATTTAGGTTAGTTTTGCACTTTTTGCACTTGTATTTGGAGTTTTGGAATTTTTCTAGGAAAGGGAGCAAAAAATAGCTTAAAATGGAGCTAAAACTATTGGAACCAGTGCTAAGGAAAATGAGTTGCTCAGACTCGGATCACTGCCTCGTGGTTCGCAGGGCGAGGATCGCTCAGATCGCTAACGGAAGGAAACCTCAGTCGCCAGCCTCAGTCTATCTAGCGCGAGGGAGAAACAATTTATCACACTCGGACCATTCCACTCGGCCTTAGTCTGCGAGGACAAAGAAAAAGACCACTCCTCGGTGTCCAAGCTCGCCAAGTGACAGCAAGGAGAAGATTTCTAGTTAACCGACTTAGGTCGGTTTGATCATTAGGGTTATGCAAATAACTCTATAAATACCCCTTAATAATCATTTTAGAGCTTATCTGATGTTTTAGCAAAAAAAACTTTCTCTAATTTTCGTTGTAGCTTTTATTATTGCTCTTAAGGTACTTTGTTGAATCCTTTTATGCCTTAATGAATTAAGTTTTCTTAGATCTTCATCTTTTACTTTCTGTTCTTTATTTTTATTATTGCTGTTT
>OVBA01007882.1:0-13606 GCA_900406435.1 Lepidium aucheri | reverse complement strand
CTACTCATAAATACAAAGTCTCATTTGTATACACAACATCGATTAAGTCAACGGATCCTCTACTTGAGTTGGTTTTGGGGTTATAATTTGTTGATTACAATGAATTACTTAATGGACGTCTTAAAGATATCTATCTTATAGGTAAGTAAATACTATTCTTAAATAAATATTTTATATTTTTTGAGTTGAATGTTAATATTTTCATGATTTCTTTATTTTATTAGATATAATTAGACACTTAATTCGTGTAAGCCCTACTCAAACTCTGAAGTAAATGAAAAACAAACTAAACAACTTAGTATTACCCTTCACAATAATGAGTAAGTTAGGTTATATTGTTTTTTTATTCCAAAAAAAGTTTTATTATTGTTTAAAAAATTTGATGCTACCATTTTTTTGTTTTATTTTATACAGAAATTTTAGGGTAACTTGTGTGTTGTGTGGAAAATATGCTGAAATTATTGAAGAAAAAATCAAAATTGGGTTTTCCCTCCAACCCATAATTGTTTTGCAATTTTGCAAAATAAAAGTATTTAGAGGTACGTATATGTCTTTGATATTTTATAAAACTAATTTACTGGTGAATTAAGTAAATAGAGATAAAAATATATATTTCGTGTACAACACCGATGATCACTATAAATTTATTTTTAGTATATCAAATATATATATATAATTAATTAAGTTTGCACATACAAATCAAACCATAAAATAATAAATAAAACAAACATATTACAGTTGCAGGTGGGCCTACCGCCCTCCTGGCCCACTTGGGATCCGCCTCAACTGGCCAAGTAAGAACCGACCTCGCCATTAGACGATGGCCACGTGGTCAGCAAGCCACGTCAGCAAGTCACCAGCCAGAATTGGCCTAAGCAATGGAACCGGCCCAAGGAATAATAGCATTGGCCCATGAGCCCAAGCAAGACCGGTCAGACGTACTATCCGTCCGCTCGAGGACAGACACGTCAGGGCAGTACGGCCACGCATGCGAGGGACGTGAGGAGGAAAACCTTAGTCCGGGAGCCTCTATAAAAAGATAGGAACTCAACCATGAGAGGCATGCACATTTTCCTACTGACCTGCCACACTCAAAACCCTAACTCACTGAGTTAACCTTGTAATCTCATTTCATACTACATTAATCCTTGTAATATCCTTACCACTTAATAAAACTGAGTCTTCTACCTTATTTCCAACTTAATATTAGTGCTGAACCTGGTACAAACAATTGGCGCTAGAAGGAGGGAGAAAAGGAAATTCTCAACGCAAGAGTGGTAAGAAGATGACAGACAAGGCACTGCCGAGCGAAGCCACAAAGGCCCCAACCAACACGTCGACGAAAACGATGGGTCTGCCAGCCCCAAAGACCTTGCCAGCCACACCGGTGGTAGCAAAAACTGCTGCAAGCCAGCCCGACCGAGAAGAACCCGACGCCGCCAACGTAAACGCCCAGGCCAACATGGAGAAAGCTCAGTACGCAGAAAAGGCGCAGCAGATGGCCGACTCACTGTGGGCCATGATAAAACAAATGGAAAAAGCCGCTGAGAAGCCGGAGCTGGAGCAAACAGCAAGAATACCCACTCACTTGAACACCAAGCTCAACAGTGGAAGCCCAGCCAATCGACCGCGTACCTTAGACACCGCAGACGGGCGCGACTTCTCTACACCCTGCCTTCAGAAATAGCTCTTTGGGGAGGAGCCAACCCGGCAAGATCAGCAACCAGCCGGTGCGCAAGCAGCATCGACCCCGGCGTTCCGACCAGAGGACCCGAGAGACACTGAGATCCAAGCCTTGAGGAATGAGGTGCGCAACATGGCGGCCATGATGTATCAGTCTCAGAGCTCCGCACCGAAAATCTCTTGCGTCCTTTCCAAGACACAGAATATGCCCTTCACCAAGGGACTGTCCAACGCCCCATTCCACCCAGCCGTAAAACTCAAATGTCTGACCTTCAACGGAAGGTATGACCCTCGAAAGTTCCTGACAGCGTTTAATGTAGCGATGGGCAGGACAAGATTTCCTCCCGAGGAGAAGGACGCCAACTACTGTCAACTGTTTGTGGAGAACCTCACGGATGACACCCTCAAATGGTTCACTAAGCTCAACCAATATTCCATAGATAATTTCCAGCAGCTCGCAGAGGCCTTCCTCAGGCACTACTTGGTGTTTATGCAGAGGAACGCGTCGACTGCCAACCTCCAAGCTGTAATCCAAGGACCAAGGGAATCACTTCGAACCTTCCTTGGAAGATTCCGAGAAGTGGCCTCAAGAATAACAATCGCAGACGAGGCCGGGATTGACATGCTGCAGGAAACCTTGTATTACGACTCCAAACTCATATCCGACTCCCGACTTAGAAGGCCTGTTTCACTGGAAGACGCCCTGCATCGAGGCGCCATATTTGCAGAAATCGAAGAAGACAGGGCCGCAAAGCAAAAAAGATACAGTAGTCGATCGTCGTCAACAAGAGAAGCTAAAGACACGAGGGAGGAATACTACGAGCCACGTCAATATTACCACCGCGGATACAAGAACGACAAGGGAAAGCGCGCCTCAACTTGCGCTATTACCCGCAAACAAATGGTACATGGACACGTTGAAGGATGACAAACAATCCTTCTGCTCATACCACAAACGGATCGGTCACGCGACCTTGCAATGTCACACCCTTAAGGAGCTGCTCCTTGCCAAATACGAGAAGGGAGACGTCACGGTGACAGGCCCTGAGCAACGCCCATACAAGGACCTATCTAAGACCAACACCCAAAAACTCAAAGACCAAGAGACAAGAACGGATGACGAACCACCGCGGAAACGCACCGAGCGCAACAAACGCGACGAAGATCTCCCACCCCCGCATCCTCGGACAACTATTATGATCATAGGCAGCATGAATGAAACTAAGGATACCGTACGGGCCGCCAAAATTCGTAAACGGCGGGCCAATTCACCCACAACACACGCTGAAAAAAAGCATATCGCCGCAAGCGTCTCGCACGTACAACCATCGCTACCCAATGAAGTCATCAGTTTCACCGACGCCAACGCCGAAGGGATACAACAACCCCACGACGACCCTGTCGTGGTCGAACTGCGCGTGGCCGACTGCAACATAACGAAAATACTCATTGACACGGGGAGCACAGTCGACCTGATTTTCAAAGAAGCTCTAGATAAGTTGTGTGTACCGAACGCAGATATGGAATTTACTGAATCAACCCAGCCCCTAACAGGGTTCGATGGGAACTCTATGCTCACCTGCGGCATAGTCAAACTACATATCCTCATTGCCGGCACAACCTGATGGGTGAAGTTGCTCGTCGTCGACAGGCCAACGATATACAATATGATCCTCGAAATGCCTTGGATCCACTCGATGAAAGCTATAGTCTCGACGTACCATTAGTGTGTGAAGTTTCCAACCGAGCGTAGAATATTCACCCTCCGAGGGAACCAAAGAATGGCAGGAAGGTGCTTCGTCACCGAGCTCAAAATCTAAAGATCAGCAGGAGGGTCATGCATGATCATGAGCACGGCGAGCGAGCAGCGGCCGGGGTGAACGGATCACCGCAACATACTACAAGATAATAAACAAAGAAACCGAGGAAGTTTGCTTGGAACCCTACAACCCAGAACGATGCGTTAAGATAGGCCTGGAGCTATCATCCCTACTCTGAGACCAACTGGTCAAATTCCTCAAAGATAACTTGTCAACCTTCGCGTGGAGCACGATTGATATGCCGGGTATCGACCCCTCGATAGCTTGCCACAAGCTCAACGTCGATCCCACTTACAAGCCGGTGAAACAAAAGAGAAGAAGACTCGGATCTGAGCAAGCACAAGTAGTTAACGACAAGGTCGACAAGCTAACCGAAGCCGGATCGATTGTCTAAGTGAAATATCCAGAATGGCTCGCCAATCCCGTCGTCGCTAAGAAAAAAAACAGAAAATGGAGGGTCTGCGTCGACTTCACCAACCTCAACAAAGCGTGCCCGAAAGATAGTTTTCCACTCTCACACATTGACAGACTCATCGAGGCAACCGCAGGAAACGAGCTGTTTTCCTTTATTGCTGCATTCTCCGGGTTTAACCAGATCAAAATGAGCACGGCGGACCGCGAGAAGACTGCTTTTATTACCGACCGAGGAACGTACGGCTACAAGGTGATGCCCTTCGGACTCAAGAATGCGTGGGCAACATACCAAAAGCTCGTTAACAAAATGTTTGCAAACCAGCTCGGTCGAACAATGGAAGTCTACATAGACGACATGCTCGTCAAATTAATGAAAGCCGAAGCGCACATATCCGACCTTAAAGAGTGTTTTGACGTTCTAAATGCTTACCAGATGAAGTTTAACCCCGCCAAATGCACGTTCGGTGTCACCTCGGGGGAGTTCCTCGGTTACATTGTCACCAGGTGTGGAATCGAAGCTAACCCCAAACAGATTTCAGCAATCCTCGACGTGCTGTCCCCAAAGAGCAAACGGGAAGTACAAAGATTGACAGGTAGAATCGCCGCCCTAAACCGCTTCATCTCTTGCTCAACGGACAAATGCCTCCCATTGTATCAGATACTCCAAGGAAACAAGCACTTCGTCTCGGATGACAAGTGCGAGGACGCTTTCCAAGAATTGAAAGTATATCTATCCACGGCTCCGGTCCTAGCCAAACCCGAAGCGGGCGACACTCTGTACCTCTACATCGCCATTACCACCTCTGCAGTCAGCGGCATGTTAGTGAAAGAAGACTGAGGGGAGCAAAGGCCGATTTTTTATGTCAGAAACTCACTAGACAACGCGGAAGCACGATACACATCAACCGAAAAGCTCGCCTTAGCGGTCGTCACCGCGGCGAGAAAATTACGCTCGTACTTCCAATCGCACGCAGTCATCGTCCTAACAAACCACCCACTCCAAACAATACTGCACAGCCCCAGTCAGTTAGGGCGACTGACGAAATGGGCGATTGAACTCAGCGAATACGACATAGAATACAAGGGACGCACGGGTACCAAGTCGCAAGTATTGGCAGACTTTCTTATCGAACTCACTCCGGCTTTAAAGGACGACCAGCCGTCCGAGGAAAAGAACAAAAGAAGCCTATATGCCGACAGGTCGGCATCCCGCCACGGCTCCAGCATCGGAGTCTGACTGGAGTGTCCAATTGGAGAAATTATGGAACAATCATTCCGACTCGACTTTCCGGCCTCAAACAACGAAGCAGAATACGAAGCTTTCCTCGCCGGACTGCGCCTTGCGAAGGCTTTGGACACGGAGCACATACTGGCCCAGATAGATTCCCAAATAGTTGTTAACCAACATAGCGGCGAGTACGTGGCCAAATGTGAACTCATGGTTGCATACCTCGAAGTCCTCAAGGGATTGGCCAAGAAGTTTAAGACATTCGAACTCGTCAAAATCCCACGGGGGGATAATTCTTCAGCCGACGCACTTGCGGCCCTTGCCTCAACTTCGAATCCCACGCAGCGCAGAGTCATCCCTGTCGAGTGCATCAAAACACCAAGCATCGAACTAACCAAAGGGCAATGTTTAGTCGTCTCCGAAGCCAAGCCAGAAGAGTTCAAAAATTCGCAAAATAATGCTGAAATCGACCAAAGAGATTGGAGAGACAAAATCTTAGCATACGTCACAGACGGAGAAATTCCTTTAGACAGGTGGGACGCCAAGCGCCTCAGAGCAAAAAGCGCCTACTACATGGAGATGGAGGGAAATCTATACCGATAAACCATGAATGGCGTCTTACTCAGTTGCATCCATGGGGAGGAAACGCAGCGCGTCATAGCCGAGGTGCACGAAGGCGCCTGCGGCAACCATTCCGGTTGAAAGACACTTGTGCAAAAAATCCGAAGTCTAGGCTACTACTGGCCGACAATGATCAACAACTACGAAAGATACAAAGAAAAATGCGAGAAATGCCAGAGGCACGGCCCGATAATGCACGCACCGGCCGAAGAGCTCACCTCGTCAATAATGCCCTACCATTTCATGCGATGGGCTATGGACATCGTCGGGCCCCTCCCACCATCCCATCAAAAGCGCTTTCTCCTCGTGATGACCAACTACATCACTAAATGGGTCGAAGCCGAATCGTTCTCCAAGATCCGAGACTCCGACGTATGAAAATTCGTGTGGAAAAACATAATCTGCCACCATGGCCTCCCGTACGAGATCGTCACTGACAACAGATCCATATTCACCTCGTCCAAATTTGAAGAATTCTGCACCCGCTGGAAAATACGCCTGAGTAAAAGCACCCCAAGAAATCCACAAGGAAACGGATAGGCTGAAGCTACAAATAGGAAGATAGTTGATGGACTCAAGAAACGCCTGGAGGACAAAAAAGGGCTTTGGTCCGATGAGCTTGATGGTGTACTTTGGTCTCACCAAACCACGCCGAGACGGTCAACCGGCCGAACCCCCTTCTCCCTGTCCCATGGAGTAGAAGCGATGGTTCCAGCCGAGGTCAACGTGGAGACTATACGACACAAGGTGTTCACGCTTTATGAAAACATAAACCAAGAGAGGTTCTACGGTAGCCTAGATGATCTCGAGGAAGCCCGCAACGCCGCCTGACTCTGATCCCAAAAGTACCAGCAACAAGCATATAGATACTACAACAAAAGGGTTAAGCACATACGCTTTACATGCGGTGACCTCGTCTTACGAAAAGTCTTCGAAAACACAGCCGAACCGAACGCAGGGAAACTTCTCGACGAACGCGAGTTTGTACCGTCTCGCACTCTATTCAAATTTTGATGAACGCGAGTTGTACGAACGTCAGCCATTTCCTCCTCGCGGCCCCTTTCCTCACCATCGGACTCAACACCTTTCCCCCGGTGCGGAACGGGCTCCCCATTAGTAGGGTCAAGCACCACGAGCTCGGTAAATTCATCCGCATAGCTAGTCATCACTCCGCACTTCTTCCTCGATGCTGAAGCAAAAAACAAAACAACGGCGATGTCGTCTAAAAAAAAATAAAAAAACCGAGTTCGTACCGTCTCGCACTCTATTCAAATTTCGACGAACGCGAGTTATACGAACGTCAGGCCACCGACCCGCGCTAAGCTGCTTAATCCGATCCAAGTCTTCAAAAAAATTCGGTGGGAATTTCCTGATCGGCAGAGGATGACGAACTGTAAAAAAACAAAAAGAGTTAGAAACAAAATTGCACAAATTAAAAACGCGGCCA
The DNA here is from genome assembly GCA_900406435.1 of Lepidium aucheri. Classification (NCBI taxonomy): domain Eukaryota; kingdom Viridiplantae; phylum Streptophyta; class Magnoliopsida; order Brassicales; family Brassicaceae; genus Lepidium; species Lepidium aucheri. The sequence goes on along the minus strand of OVBA01007882.1, from coordinate 6,393 downwards.
AGCAAAAACTCTACCGGGGTTCATGTTCCACACAATATGCGTAAAACACCCACAGACAAATCATCGAGACATAGTCCACCCGCATAAAAAAATACTTGTCACGCCAGCCCGTGACCTTGCTAGGGAACCCGTTGGCAACTCCTCTACCAGGCTTCGCGTTCACATACCAGGTCCAATCATTCTCTGGATTATTGGATATACGCGTCACTTCCTCAAAAAAGTGGGTCGTGATGTTGACCCCACACTCCGCGCCCAAGACAATCATCGACATCATATTCTTGATAGTCGAAGGGGAAGCTGCGTGAACGCCAACCGATGATGAGCACAATAGTTCACCATGAGCCGAGGCAGTGGAAACTGCATGCCGCAATCCTTGAAGAAGTACTTGTAGACACAAACATAGCCCTGCAGCAGCAACCACGGCCTCTGCCTCGGCCCGAGCACACGAAGGCAAATAGGAGCCTTTATCTGAGAGCTTCTCATCAGACTTAACAAACCGGCCTTTGTGCTACGAGAGGGAGGAACTCGGAGCGACCTCAACCACTAACGAACACGAGGCTGATATTCCTCATCGGCGGCCTCGTCAGGATCTTCGCCAGAGTCGGCGTCAGATTCATCACCCTTAGAAATCTCAATCTCAACCCCAATATCCCTAAGGGGCTCCTCAGCCGGATCCGAGCTGAGCTCTCCACCTCACGCACTACCGAGCAGTTTTATCATCTACGACACCGTCCTCGTCACTATGCCCCGCCACGTCCTTGTTTTCTCGAAAAACGCCAACTGACTCGACCATCACGCCGACGGCATTCAACCGATTGGGCACAGCTACATCACTAATAGGAGCAAGACGGCTCGGCTCGACGGGCAAAGACGAGCCCGGAGCGGAATGCCAAATCTCGGGCCTCGATGCAACAAGACTCGAAAGAGAAGAAATATCGCCACGTGCCTGCCCGGCGCTATGCGCCGCGCCCGAATAAGCAATAACTAGCTCGACAGCTCGAGACGACGCCAACTCTGAACCCTCTGCCCAAACACGCTGCGACGCCTCGGCCATTGGTTCCCCAGCAAGATCCTTCTCCATACCGAAGCCAAAATCAAGACGAGAGAGAAAGAGAGCGTACTTGGACAAGAAGCAGCGAGAGCGAAGAATGAGTGAGGCGTCGCGAAACCAAGGGGTTATATAGAGAGCTCGACTCGAATGCCAAGACAGGTAATTAATGAAACCTATACACTAATAAGAGAAAAAGCACTTAGACCATGAATGGTAACCTCAGAGCAGCCACGCCTGGCGGTTCCCGATGAAATTGACCCAGCGGAATAGTGACATGTGGCAGTCGAATCAAAACGGGCCTGAAAAACTTCTTCAAAGTTTGGCGTCTCAAATCCTTATCGCCAAAATGGGGGGGCTATTGTTGGAGGTGGGCCTACCGCCCTCCTGGCTCACTTAGGATCTGTCTCAACTGGCCAAGTCAGAACCGACCTCGCCATTAGGCGATGGCCACGTGGTCAGCAAGTCACCAGCCAGAATGGGCCTAAGCAATGGAACCGGCCCAAGAATAATAGCCTTTGTCCGGAGACGTACTGTCGGCTCGAGGACAGACACGTCAGGGCAGTACGGCCACGCATGCGAGGGGCGTGAGGAGGAAAACCCTAGCTCGGGAGCCTCTATAAAAAGATAGGAACTCAACCATGAGAGGCATGCACATTTTCCTACTGACCCGCCGCACTCAAAACCCTAGCTCACTGAGTTAACCTTGTAATCTCATTTCATACTACACTAATCCTTGTAACATCATTACCACTTAATAAAACAGAGTCTTCTACCTTATTTTCTACTTAATCTTAGTGCTGAACCTGGTACAAACAATTATCTAACCCATGTATAGCACGGGACATCATCTAGTTTTATATAATAGAGTTTATGTTAGACCATTTACAATGAAGTTGTTGAATGAATCTTTCAACTGTTAAAACATTGCAATGAAGGTGTTGAATATGAAGTGGCATATTTGGGTGTTGAAAACTTTCAACATGTTGAAAAAAATTTAAAAATAATAAAAGTGGGCCATTTGGTTGTTTAAGAAAGTTGGAGGAGATGTGAGAGAAAGAGGATAGGACAAGTGTTGGATTTTTATTTGTTGTCCAAATTTTATAGATTTTTTTATCTAAAACATTTCAATTAAATTATTTTAATTTTTATAAATCTAAAAATTATAAAAAATATACCAAAATTTCTCATTTATTTCACTCTATAAATAGAATCTTGTTTCACTCAATTTGGACACCAAAAAAAACCATCTTTCCCCTATAGATTTCAAATATCATTTTGTTAACAATTATTAGAGTTTGGGTAATATGGATCCCGACAACCCTTTCAATACCCAAAATCCTACTAATCGTCCTTTTTTGTACCCAAATCCCAACAATTACCAAATTCCTAATCAGTATTCTAATCAACCACACCCTCAAAATATGCCAAATTATGGATTTACACCAAATTTCACAATGCCGTCAGCTGTTCCGAATTATTATCCATATCCATATTATGGCTCGATAATGCCGTAATCATCTCAAGCAACAGAATTTCCAGAATTTTCAACACAAATGACGTTTGGTGGTACGAGCGGTCCAAATGAGAGTGGTCTAAATGAGAGCAGTCCAACTATGGAGGAATCAACTCCTACTCGAAAGAAAAGCTCCAAATGGACCACTGATCAAAATTTGGTGCTACTCAGTGCTCAATGTGTGTTGTTGTTTATGTATTGTATTAAAATTTTAAAAATATATAAAATTTTGTGTTTTAATATAAACTTTTTTGATTTTTTAAATTATTATTTGGGTAATTTGAGTTTTAGTTATTGTTTTTATTAATGATAATAATTTATAGATATAATAAAGATGGTAGGATAGGGTGCTGAATTTTATTAAACAAATCATTGTAAGGATAAAAAAATTGATAGGGTGTTGAATGATTAGGTGGAAGAAAGAGAAGATGATGTGGAGTAGAAATTGTTCATAGTCTTATCGGTTTGTGTAATTCATGCGTAGTTTTTTGTGTCTAGCTATTATATCATAAATGAGGTTTGATCGATGTATTTGCATTTACGTCTACGCGTTTGTCTTATTTTTTTTAATTCCATTTTGTTAGATTTATGTTTATGAGAATTTTTTGTTTGTAGTGAATTATTTTCTTTCTTTCTGTTTGTCTCGATTCAAACTACAGAATAAATGAAGAACTAGTTGACTAATTGTAAATAAATCCCAATCGATGTTTAAGGGTTTTACTTTTTACGATTAAGAAATTTCCTAATTTTTTAATCTAAAATATTATTTTTAATGTATATAACAATTATTTAACTAATTAAAAACTAACATCCAGAACATAAATGATCAAAATGAATAAAAACAATTAACTTTGCATTAAAAATTGAAAATATCATATAATTTAGAGGTTATATTGAATCTTGAATTTTAAATGATTATAGATTAATCTCGTCCTGCAATTGGGCTGAACCAAAGTTTGCTTCCTGATCTAACTGTGGATCAATTTATTGATCATAGGTCTAGATCGTGGAAGGAAATCTTAGTCCACCAATATTTTGATCCTAATGTCCAACTAATTCTGGGTATCCTCATTCCTAGACGACAGAGACCTGATTACTAGGGTTGACATCTAACTAAAACAGGGAGATACTCAATGAAGTCGGACTATCAAGCTGAAGAATCTTTTTCTTTATTAAACATTGGACAATATGGTCCGAACCTCCAAGTTCTACATAATAAAATTTGGAAACGTGACTGTCCAAATAATATTTGACACTTTATTTAGCAAGCTCTATCTGGTTGTACTGCTTTCAATCAGAATTTGGTACAAAGAAGAATTAATTGCGATACTAGATGTTCACGATGTGGAATAGAGGGGGAAACCATAAATCATGCACTCTTCGAATGTCCCCTCGTACTTCAGCGACAGATTTTTTCTAGGAGGTTCAATTTGGTACAATCTTGATTATCTATTATGGTGGTTACCAGATCAAGATGAGATGCATATTTTCCCCTAGATCCTTTGGAACATTTGGAAAGCAAGAAATGATCATTGCTTTTCAAATAATGATAGTAATCCACGTAACATAATAATTCAGGCGGTAGCAGACTATAAAGAATGATGCACAGCTCGACATGAACTTAAGGTGTCCAAAGGTCCCTTAATAGTTCATACCGCCATGAACAAGTGCTAATTGGCTATCCCATCCACATCCAATCACAGTTTCACTAGCTATAAATGTTTGGTGGACGCTTCCTAGAAAAGCTCAGACCTTCATACTGGCTTAGGTTGGTGTTGCTTTCCAGATTCAGTGGACGGAGGATATACAGAAGCACGCCGGGTCAATCGAAGTCTCTCTGCTCTTCACTCGGAAATGGAAGCTGTTCTTTGGGCAATGTAGTCTCTTTTGACGCTTTAGATTATGAGGGTGGAGATTTTGACGGATTGTGAGACGGTGCTAAAGAGAATTAACTATCCGGAAGAGTAGCCAGCTTTCCTTCCATATCAGGAGGAGTTCTCATGGTTAAGTTCTCTTTTATACACATATCCCTCTATGTTATTCCCCGGGCTTTAAATCATAAAGATGATTCTCTCGCTCGTCATATTCGGGAGTCTGCTTTTGATTCATTGATGTAACCTTGCTATTGGCTCATGGTTCTGTTTCTTAATATAAATGTCGTTGACAAAAAAATGATTGTGAATTTGATTATAGCATGATTGGTAATTGTTTTTGTTGTTTTGAAATTCAAAAATCTTTATAAGAGATTGTAATTAAACAAATATGATTAATTTAATTGATATCTCTTATAAAGATTTTTTTTTAAAAGCAACGAAAGAAATAAATAATCGGACTCTATATTTTTAAAAATTACTAATTCAATAACACTAGATTTTAGATGATTTTTGTAAATTCATCTATGATTAGTAGATGATTTGTCACTTAATATACATACATATTTTTTACCATAAAACATTAATTATTTCCTGACAGAAGAGTTTAAGAATAGTTTGCAAGATTTTGTAGTGTAAGATATAGCAGACCCAAAATAACAAGGCCCAAATTTCCTCTCGTGCTGACAATCGTAGGCAATGATTTGACTTTGTGTGGACGATCGGATCTTCTTTCCATTCCTTATTTCGAAGTTTGCCTTGTATACTTGATCTAACCCACTTGCAGAGCCTCGTTCTTGTCGAGTAAAGATGAAAACTTTTTGTATTTATTGAAAAATATAACAAAGTCAAAACTCGAAAGAAGTGAATTGATGCTTCACTTGCCTGATTGATTGACATACAGCCTCTAAGAAAAACGTGTTATTGGATTTGTTATGTTGTTTGTATCCATCTGAATGGTTAAACTTGTTGGGCAGATGCTTCAAAGTTGAGTCTTTTAATTGAAATTTCAATTTTTTCTTACCCCAAAGATGTTTGGCTAATGATTTGATTACCAAATCTTTCTAGTTATAGAAACGTTAGAGAAAGAGATAGAGAGGATCGTCCTAAGTCTAAGTGGTGGAGATGAGTTTGGGTCTACCTTCGTTGAAGCTTTTGTTGCCTCTTACAACAACACCATTGCTATCCTTTTCACCTTTTCTGTATTAGACGACGTCAATCCAGATCCTCCTCTCCTTTTACTCCAATGGTATTTTCTTATTCAATCACGGATCTTTATTCGTCTAATTCGACTCAATTTTGTTGGAGATTTTTTAGTCATTAGTATAGGTTGGATAGTACTTCTGTGGCAGGCAATTCATTGATTACATTCTGTTAAGAACTCAACTAGTTCATAGCATTGAATAAAGACTTCGTTGACTTTTCTCTGAGCCTAACCATGTGCAGAAACCTGCAGATTGTATCTTACCTACTAAATATTGCTAGTCTTATGATGAGTACTTAAAAGGAAGAGTTAATTCTTAGGAATCCAGATACTCTATATAATCGACAAATCACAGATGAAAATCCATTTGTTTTCTCTTTCTCATCATCAATGGATGTTTGCTAAGTTGACTGATAGGAGAAATCGAGTAAAAATAGAAGAATGAGTTGTATTTTTCTTGAGCTCAATGAATGAATGTTTACAATATTTGAAAAAGCAGAGAATTCAACTGCAAAAAACAATCAACTAGATCACTTTGAANTCTTTTCTTACAAAAGACCTATTCTTGTTGGAATTATTCTACTCGAGAAACCAACCTAAATCTATTTCAAAAACCCTAATCGATAACCTAGGTTCAATTCACTAATCTCTCTAAAACTTCTCCCTAAGTTCTTCGAGAATTAGGTTTACAATTAACCTCACGATTTATAGGCACAAGAGACAAACCCTCTTGCCCTAAAATCTCTCCAACGAT
>OVBA01007881.1:0-13606 GCA_900406435.1 Lepidium aucheri | reverse complement strand
ATGAGCCCTCGGCTCTTTTCACACACGAGCCCTTGGCTCTTTTCACACACGTGCCCTCGGCTCCAATCACACAATCATGATCACACAATCACGAATTCACACAATTCCATTCACCTCTAACAATTCAACCTAACCATTCTAGGGTTCCATTCAACCTATCACCAAATACATGACTAATCATGCCTTACGATCACAAACTCACCTTTGCCTAAGCTTCTTTTTCGATACTTCTTGCTCTATGGGGTTCAATTTGATCTTGCCAACAAAACCCTAAACTCGATTCAGCTCCCTGCTTGCTCTCACTAGATCGATCTTGCTTTCTCTCTTTTTCGTGCTTTCTCTCTCTAACTTAGGGTTTACTTTTGCGGATTCTTTCACAATGATTCTAAGGATCGAATTTATACTCTAATTCTAACCCTAATCTCCTTGTTGGGCCGAAACTTATTCTCATTTAATCAAAGCCTTTTTAGCACTCTTTTTGGCCCACAAAATCAACCCTTGATCCATAATAATTTGGCCCTTTTTCCGTTTGGCCCATTAGGCTTTTCAAGCCCTTTAATACTCGACATTTTCATGTCCAAACCTAACCTAATTCGTGTCCGAACCAAGCTTATCACATCGAACCACAAATTTCCATCCGATTCGAACATAATTGTCCAAACCGGCCGGCGCGTGCGATCCACGCAGTTCGCGCAGTCTGTTCCGACCAGACATGTCCGTTCCGACAAGGCTGTCGGATCCGACCATTCCTGTCCGATCCGACCAAGCTGTCCGATCCGACCAGACTTGTCCGATCTGACCAGACTATCTGATCCGACCAGACTTGTCCAATCCGACCAAGCTGTCCGATCCGACCAGATCTGTCTGATCCGAGCAGATCGGTCCGATCCGACCAAGCTGTCCGAAAATCATTTTTGCCCTAAAAATCCTTCCTTAGCTCGTTTTTCATGGTTTTTCATGCTCTTTCTCATTTCTTGGGTTTCCAATGCCCATTCTCAACTCATCTAAACCAAATGCCCAAGTTTGGCTCGTCCCTTTGTACCGTACTCACATACCACACCTCGTGTGTTTATGGATTTACCGAGTGTGGGTATTACAGACAATCTATTGCCTTATTTTCAACTCAAGGCTTGTATTCAATGGTAAAATCATAAACCAAAAGCTTCTTAACCCAATGTTTATAATCCATAGAAACTTTGCGTTGTTCCAAAAGAAACCTAGGCTCTTATGATATGTCCGGACAATGAACCTGCAACCAAAGAGGTAGTGCTTCCACTTGAGTACAGCGATAACAATAGCCATTAATTCTCATTCATAAATTGGCTTAAGTTGTTCTCTTTCTATATAGGCATGACTGAAATAAGAAATAGGGTAATTTAACTACATCAAGAGTGCACCAACCCCACAACTCAAAGCATCAGATTCAACTAACTACTCAGAAAAATTAGGCAACACTAATACTGGAGCTTCAACCATGCCTTCTTCAAGGCATCAAATGCTAGCTGAGCTTTATAATTCAACACAATGTAAGAGGTCTGGCAGTGGACCCATAATGCCTTACAAATCTTCTGTAATAGCCGGTTAAACCCAAGAACCCTCTCAAGGCTTTAATGTTACGCGGAGTAGGCCAAAAGAGCATTGCAGCTTTTTTCTCGGATTCGTAGCAACGCCCTCAACAGAAATAGTGTGACCTAAGTAATACTGTCTTGAACAAACGAGCATTTCTTTTGATCCGCATATAATTGTTGGTCCAATAAAACCTAAAATACTTGTTCAAGATGTTGAATATGCTGAGAGAAGGATGAACTATAGACAAGAATATCATCAAAGAAGATCAACACAAACCAGCAAAGGAAAGGCATGAAGATCGCGTTCATCATACCTTGAAAAGTTAGTGGAGCGTTAGTCAAGCCAAAAGACATAACGACAAATTCATAGTGACCGTCAACTTTTTGGAATGCTATTTTCTCGATATCACACTCCTTCATGCGGATTTGATGATAACCAGAATGAACATTAATATTTGAGAACACACATGATCCTTTAAGTTCATCCAAAAGCTGATCAATTACTGGAATCAAAAATTTATCCCAAATAGTAACACGATTCAGTGCTCTATAATCTGCACAAAACACCATGTTTTGTCCTTCTTAGACACCAATAAAAGAGGACTCCAAAAAAGGTTGCGGATTGGTCTGATGATTCTCGATGCAAGTATGCTCTTCACATGACGTTCCATCTCTTCGTTTTGTGCGTGGGGATATCTATAAGGCCATATACTCACTTTTCCCGGCAATAGATTGATGCATGTTCTCTGCCACGAGTACGAGGAAGTGAGTTCGGTTCTTGAAAGATCTTGGCAAAACACTATAATAAATTATGAAATAATGTTGGTAAGCGAAGTAACAACACAGATTTGATAGAATCTGTATAAACAATACGTTCATCAGGTAACAAGAGGAAAGAATTTGCAGTAGAACCACATAGAATGAGGGAGGAATCATGTAAAGAAGGATCCCCAAACAATGTAACTTTTTGACCTTTGTGGTTGAATGGTAACATTTGATTATCAAAATCACATTCACAATACTGAGAGTCTGTAACATTGAATCCCCAGAATGATATCAGCACCACTAAGCTCCAAAGAGATGAAATCTGCTTCAAAAGCTATGTTGGCTAATGAGATATTAACACCATGAGAGATTTCATAACTCTTCACTAACTCCATTACCCAAAAAGACATTACACCTAGGAAGAAATCAGGATTTTAACCTTGTTTGGTGTACTGTTTATGGAGTGATAGAATTGTGAGTGGGTCCACTATCTAGCATAACAATGACCTCATTTTTGCCAATAATACCACACCGTTTCGACAACTATTCTTTGTTGACAGAGAGGAAGAAGGACGAGAATCATTAGAATCTACCATAGAATTTTTATGTGGCTTATTCCTCAAATTAGACAAAATAGAAGAAATAGGCTTGGTACGGAACTGACGTGAAATGAGAGGTTCAGAAGCCCGTTCACTAGGTAACAACACATTGCTGATAATCTGCACGAGGTAAAAGAGACGATCTACTGGTAATACATGACGACTTCTGCCAAATCGGAGCAAAATTTTTGATCTGAAATCTTCCTAATCCATAAATGGAGTACAACTAACCTCCCAATCAAACTAACTTAATACTTTACCAGATAAACTCAAAGAAACCAGATCAAAGTTCTGAACATTAGAATATTTTTCCAATGAAAAGAACCATACTCAACCATGTGTGAGCATCTGTACCCTCAAAGATTGGAAATTTAAGTTTACGAACGCGTTTGGATAATGGAGAAGCGACCCCATCAGAACCCTGAACATCAACACCAGACGAAGAAATAGGATCATGAACATATAACTGTGGAACTAGAACATAGTGTGCATCATCAACAACTTGCAAAACTGGTGATCTTTGTCCCTCATGATGTTTTGAACGCTGAGCAATTGAATGTGTTCTGCAAGATGGTTACTCCTCGTGTCAAATCGATTCTTTAATTTCTTATCCGAATCTTGTAATCTAGCATCAAGGCCATCCATTCGCTCTTCAACCCTAGACATCTGAGACATCATATATCTGTTTGTGACCAAATATGATGACGGTGTGTTAAGAGGCATTGAAGTCGGCTCATCGTACCAATTGATAAGAGTAAAGCTATAGAAACTCTAGGTATGAATGCTAAAACTCTTATTATTAAATAAATAAAGAGAATTACACAATTTCTTTGATGATTCTCTAAAGACTCAATGCTTTGCTCCTATAGAAAACTAGAAACCAGCATAAAAGGAAATAATAAAAAAGTAAATCACATAAAAGGAAATAAGCAAAACTAAATAACTGAAAAGTAAATAATCCTTAACCAATAATTAAATAACTAGTAAGATCATAACCGTTAGATCATTAAACTTGTAATAAATTTATCAAGATTCTAGTTTTGAGATCTCTTGTGATGAACGTAAGCCTTCCAGGGCATATCCGTTGTCAACCAACTTGTGATATCCTGGAGACCTACACCCTCCTTAAAAGATAGGATTTGTGACTTCACTCCAAGCTACACGATTTCCTAAAACTTTATTGAGAGTACCATTCCATAAAAAATGACAAGCAAAACATATTTATGATTGCATGTACCTTTTTGGGAATGAGGAAAGCTACTATCAAGAACTTAATGCTTCTAGACATAAGAGTATAGAGTAAGTATAACCTGCCAAGAAGACTTAGCTTTTTAATACATATAGAAATAGAATTGTATCCCCCTCATTTATTGCTTTCCTTTTCAAGTTATGTTGACCATCAATTCAGCTTTGCCCAAACCTTTGATAGTAGAGGGTCACAGTTTAAGACTGAAACTTTACGAGTGCATAAGATAAACCAAGATAGCGCACTTGTAACTATCGAGGAGTCAAAGAGAATTACATATTTATTCCCTCCAATATTTCTTCAGAAAAACTAGAACCAAAGAGAGAAGTTTTTTCATTATTGAGAATGAACCCCAACATGTTCTCCAATTCGGAGAGTACTAAGAAAAGACCCGCAAAAGAGGAGACCAACCCTTCACAGAAGAATAGAACATTTGCAAAGGACATGTGTGTTAGTTGTTTATGGGTACATCTAGGATGGTAACCCAAACCTCCAACTTGGGTTGATCTATCTAGCATTAAAGATGGAAAATCATTGCAAGCACTAAATGGATCAGGATAAGGGATCCCCTGATGGAGACTCATTGTAGTGGATCTTCCTAGCAGAGAGCCATTGTTGACCTGAAAAGCATGATGATGTTCCATTTAAGCTGTTAGAGAAAAAACAATGTGGAAATGCAAGCCTTTATCCAAGATATAAATGGTGCTAAAAATTATAAGCTTCTAAGGTAGCGAGAATGAAATCCCACCGAATTGAATCGACGGCTTTTGATATATCTACTTCCAACGTGATCCTTGGAGTAATCAATTCCATTGATAGCTTGGATTAACTCTAAGGATAACAAGATATTTTCAAGGAGAACTGAACAACCTTCTTCAAGCGATTAGAGAGCAACTCGACAATCATTTTCTAAGTCATATTGCAACACGAGATCGGCCAGAAGTCTTAAGCTATTTAGCTACTGCGCATTTTGCGATTAATACAACTGTTTTAGAGTTTGCAACATGAATGAATCAGAGAAAAACTTTTGAGTGGTCTTTGTCGTCTCACTGCCAATGATGTCCCAAGTTGTTTGGAAAAAATTTTCTCTGAAGCCATCGGAACCCAAAGTCTTTCTTAAGCCATTTTATTCTTGATCTTTACTTAAAAAAAATCTTTTGTGTCAGCCTAAGAGAGAGCCAACTCGCAACTACTTTTGATTGCGCTTGAAAAAGTGTTGTAGAGGAAATGGATACAACCTAAATCTACAAGGATTGAAGTGAAATCTTATCCTGAATCACTTCTCTGTCTGACTAAAGTTTTCTTTGCAAATAGATTTTAAATCTTTTTCTATATTTTAGCTATAAAGCAAGGTCTCTCAAGGAGATCGCCTGATCTCCAACTGATTCCCACGTATTGAGCACAGATTAGTAAAAAAAACAAGAGAGGTAATAATTTTTCGAAACTTGGAAGGTTTGGAGCCAGTAGAAGGTGGTGGGAGGGGCGTAGGGAAGATAAGGATATATGACAGCGGGCTTGGTCTAAAATAAACGGAGGCTCAAAAATACAATGAGCTGAAGGGAAGGCTTGCATCCAATAATCATTGATTAGGCAGCGATCAAGGTTTCTCGCAATAGGCTACTGGTGGCAGTTATTGAGCCAAGTAAACGTTGGTCCATGGAATGGAAGACCAAACATAGCTATATCTGCTAAACAATCATTCAACCTTCTCATATCCAGGGTGAAGTGAATGATTAACTTGTTTAAAGTTTTCGATAGTGTCTTGATTTCATTCAAAATCATTGAAATCATCCATGGCTTTAAGGTAAGAGCAAAGGAAACTAATGTATCTCTAAGAGAATCCCATAGTAAGTGTCTCTCTTCTGACGTGTTTCCCCGCATATATTGATGTAAAAAATAACTATTTCCCATCTTCCAATCTGATTTTACAAGTGACTGACTAGAGGTTGGAGAAGAGATTAGCAAGTGTAATAGGCTTTCTAAAGATTATCCAAGACTTTCAAAAATCTGAATACTGGTAGTTAGACAAAACACTCTAGTCTGACCCCAAAGATAACAAAACGTTGTACATATTTCCGGCATGTACATGGGTTTCCAAACGAGCACCAAATGTGATTTTTTGAGATATCAGCCAAGCACCAAAAGGGTGATTTTCATAAATTCGTTTGACATTATGAAGGATATTGACCAGAAGGAGGCTAATGTTGAGTAGTTGAAACTTGAGTAGATAACTGAGTAGCGGTATTGACCTGAGTAGTTTAGGGAAAGGTTCTCAGAAAAACTTTATATAAAGGGTAAATAAATCCAGTTTGAAGACTTGATAGACGAGGTTGAGGTTAAGAAATAGAACTCGGATATGAGACACAAACCGGAGTAGAGAATTTAGCTTTAGGCTTAGATTGAGAAGAAGAAACATTTGTTGAGACACTGGCCAAAGAAGGAGAACTAGTCTTGGTAGATGGGATAGGTATGGCAGAGGAAGAGTGAGTTAGGGTTTGAAGATAAGAAACTGGGGAAGAAAATTTGTCACAAGATTCATGATTAGTGGGAAGGATATGGAGATCTGGAGGGATGACAGGCCGAGAGATGGAGAAGTTCGAGCCTTTATGTAGTGAAAAGGTATTTGCCTTGGGCCCCTACGATAAATATATTTTTTGGGCCCTTTAATTTTTATAAAATGATATATTATGTTTTTTCTGGTTAATTTATATATGGGTGAATTAAGTGAATATACCAATTAGTTATTGAAATTTCCTAACTACACATCCCTTTTTTTTATTTAGTAACTACCTTTGGCCCACAATAGGAAATAACAGTGTTAACTTTGACTCAAAATATTTTAGCAGACAGCTTTTAATATTGTTGATTGGCAAGTAAAAATTTATTTACCCGGTAATAAATTATTTAGCTGGTAAAAAGTATGGTACTGGATAACATAATTTGTAAACACTAATTTATGAGTTAAATGATATTGTTAACAGAATTATGTCTGTTTGTTACCGTTAAGACATAATGTATTGACTAACAAATTTAGTAGCTGCTAACAGTAGATGTAGTACCCGGTAATATATTATGTATATTAAAAACAAATTTACTATTGATAACATAAAATATACATGATTATTCATTTATTAACTGTTAATTTACATGTTAGCAAGTAAACTATATAGTATACACATTGTCTAGGACCTCATTTAGTATCCGTTAACAAATATGTTACCAGGTAACGTAACATGTAAACAGTAACAAATAAGTTACCAGGTAAAAATGATCTAGTATCCGTTAACAAATATGTTACCTGGTAAAAACTATTGTATCAAGCAAAAGTTTTATTACAGGATAAAAACTAATGTACCAAGCAAAACATTCATCTCCTTCATCGTTACGCCCTAATCACATCTCTCACAGATTCTTTTCATTCCAATCTTAAATCAAATCAAAACACCAACTCTATGTCAATCCAATTTAAAAACCCCAAATTTTTCCAAAATAAAAGGAAAAAAAGAGAGAGATCTGAGAGAAGAGAGATCTGAGAGAAGAGAGATCTAAGAGAAGAGAGAGCTGAGAGGAAGTGTGACAAAGAAGAGGATGAGAAGAGAGATAGAGAGAAGTAGAGAGATGATGAAGAAAAGAGAGAGGCCAGAGAAGAGGATGAAGGTGAGAGAGAAGAGGAAGAAGAAAAGAGAGAGGCGGTAAGAGAGGAGGAAGAGAAGATAAAAGGAAAGAATGGAAGAGAGAAAAGTAGAGATAATGGGGAGATGGAAAATAGATGGCAACAAAAATAGGGAAGGTATCTACCTAACTTGTGGTTTTATTAGGGATATTCATCCAAAATTTTCTTTATATATTATAGAAACAATACTTTTTGATATTTGTAAACAATTTTTCCAAAAACTCGATTACTTTTTTGCATTAATTAATCTTTTCAGAAATTAGTTTGGATATAGTATGTTAGGTGAAATAAGTGTGTTAATGATAGGTTAACTGTTGACTAAGGGAATAAGTAGTCAATATTGATTTTGGTCATAATTTAAAAATTTATGTTGAAAATTCAAATATTGAGCTCAATATTTGAAATTGGTTGGGTCCTTAGTTCATGTTTGATCGGTCTGACAAAAAAAAAGTTCATATTGAAAATGATTATTTTCCCATCTACATAATTATACACATGTTGGTGAAATTACTGTGTTAATAATAAGTTAACAGTTGACTAACAGAATAAATAGTCAATTCTATTTTTGGCCGAAATTTAAAAATTTATATTGAATAGTCAAATTTTTTTTAAAAAAATCGGCCGTATCCCAAAATTTATGTTTAAATCAACCCGAAGAAGTTGAAGATAACCATGTTTTCCTTCTTACGCACAAATCACTGCTCTATTTACCATATATAATATTAACTTGTTGGAACTTGCATCTACAATGGCCACTTTGGCTTACATTAGTTTAGCTAAACACAAAAACTCTTAACCATGGTACGTGAGTAGACCAAAAACTAACCAACATAGATTAGAACCCACTTAAACCTAGTCTAAACCACTTACATAAACAAACGGTTTAAAGAAAAAGTGCAAAGTCAAAAGTTGACACAATAGGAGCATGATTTGATAAACTGATATCAAGAAGGAGCTCCATGAAAGGAGGCTGTATTATATTATTGATATTAACAGTGATTACAAGAGTTATATACATATTGTATAGGATTAACTCTAGGTTAAGATAGATTAGGAAAGTATGATCATCATATTATGTAACTGATATGTCTTTCCTTTACATGCTCCCTCAAGATGGAAGGGCTTCAGCAACTCCAATCTTGACTCTTAGCTCGTGAAAACGTTTGCATGGCAGAGGTTTGGTCAAGACATCTGCAAGCTGGTCATTTGTGTGAGTATGAGCAACCTGTAGAATGTGATTCTCTACTTGTCCTCTTATGAAATGATAATCTAGTGGGACATATTTCATACGGGAGTGAAAGATGGGATTGGCGCAAAGAAACGTTGCAGCTACGTTATCACAGTGAATCAAAGGGGAAGAGTTGAGTGTTCTACCCAGATCAGTTATGATGTTACAAATCCAACGGAGCACAAATGAGGCATTAGCGATGGCTCTGTACTCTGCTTCTGTTGATGAACGTGCAACACTATCTTGCTTCTTAGAGGACCAGGAAATGGGATTGCATCCAAGGTAGACTATAGAGGCATTGGTAGAGATGTTATCGTCTGAATCGCCAGTCCAGTCTGCACCGGAATAAGCATTTAACTGTAGAGGCAAGTCAGCTTTGAGGAAGATTCCATGAGAAGTAGTGCCAGCGAGATAGCATAGCACAATTTTGGCAGCTTGCCAATGATCATGTGTAGGTCTGTGCATGAACTGAGAGAGTCTATTGACCGCGTATGTGATATCTGGGCGAGTAAAGGCAAGGTATTGTAAGCTACCTACTAGACGTCTATATTCAGATGCATCAGACATAGAGGTACCACTTGTGAGTGTTAGCTTTGGTGAGGTGGCCATTGATGTTTGAACAGGTTTTGTTTCAATCATGTCATACCGGTGTAGGAGATTTAGCGTATATTTACGCTACCAGAGATGAAGACCTGTTGGTGATCGTTGCACTTTGATGCCAAGGAAATATTTTAGTTCCTCTGAATCTCTGATTGAAAAACGAGTGGCCGGCATATGAAGAATGTTCTGAACAGCTGTATTGGAATTTCCTATAACAAGTATGTCATCGACATGTATCAAAAGATAAACATAGGTGGAGCCAGTTTTACGAGTAAAGAGGGACGTGTCCGCTAGTGAATTTTGGAAGCCGAGGTGAAGGAGGTAGCCACGTAGTTCATTGTACCCGGCCCTCGATGCTTGTTTTAGACCGTAAATTGCTTTATTTAATCGACAAACATGGGACTGTTTATCCTTGTCAATGAATCCCGACGGTTGTTCCATGTAAACTTCCTCTATCAGTGTACCTTCTAGAAACGCGTTATTAACATCAACTTGATGAATATGCCATGAATGACTTACATTAATATCCAAGACGAGCCGGAGTGTTGTAGATTTGATAACCGGACTGTATATGTCAGTGTAGTCTCTTCCGACTTATTAATTATAGCCCTTGGCCACAAGGTGTCTTCTGCAATGGGAGAGAAAGCCATGAGGAGCGATTTTGTTCTTGTACACCTATCTACAACTCACAACATTCTTGTCAGGCGGGCGTGGTACGAGATCAAGAGTGCGATTGGCTGCAAAGGCATCAATTTCTGATGACATTGCTCCTCTCCAACTTTTATCACGAAGTGCTTGAGATAAAGTCAGTGGTTCAGTTGGAATGTGAGTAGATAAGGCCGCTGATAGATTTAATTTAGTGAGCGGTTTGCTTATATTGTTCTTCCAGCGATTGATCATCGGGTGGTGATTCTAGGTGTGCTCGACGGCATCGACATCCGCAGAAGATGAAGGCGAAGACGAAGTTGCTGTGTCTGGGCAAGGAGGTGATCGGGCATGTTGGTGGTCATGATTTGGGTCAGTTTGATGTTCTGCTTTATGGACCAGATCTAGAGAATGTGCTAGTGGGCCATCAGTTGTTGGGCTTGGAGTCTAATGGGCTGAATGTGATGAAGTTGTTACTGGATCTGTGCTTATTGGGCTGGTATTATCATTTATTTGTGGCCTAAATATTTTTGGGTTCTAAAGAGATCCATTTGGTGAGGCCGAAGATTCTCCTTGCATCGTTGGGTGCAATGCAATTTCACGATCAGGCGAGTGAGGGTCCGACATCGGAGATCTTGTTGCTGGCGGCGGCGGCGACTCAGGTGCTTGTTGTACGAGAGGCCTAGTTTGAGGTATAAGGGTAATTGGAGATTTGTAATTTGTTGGTGATTGTGCTTGTGATGTGGGTTCAGAAGCGATGTTGATTGCAAACGAGAATAATGTTTCATCAAACTTGACGTGTCAAGAGGTGTAGATACGACCGGATTCTAGCTAGAGATAGAGGTATGCGCTCTGAGTCAGAGAGTATCCAATAAAGATGCACGCTCTTGATCTCTGTTGGAGTTTTTGGTCATTGTAGGGACGGATCCACGGGAAACAACGGCAGCCAAATATTCGAATTTTAGCATAGTTTGGAGACGCTGCAAAGAGTTTCTGAAATGGTGATGCCATCTCCTGAACCGGTGTTGGTAATCGGTTTATAAGATAAGTTGCTACAGCAAATGCAAATGTCCAATAAGATGTAGGCATGGAGGCGTGAGTGAGGAGGCTGAGACCCGTCTTGATGATGTGATGGTGTTTACGTTCTGATATGCCGTGTATTCCGGCGTTTGAGGTGGTGTTGTGTAGTGTGAGATTCCACATGATGCAAGAAACGGTCGTAGAGCGATAAATTCACCACCATTGTCAGTGAAAAGCACAGTAAGATTGGTGTAAGTTATCTACCGATTTCACTTGTGAGGTCCAAACATCAGCGAACAAAATTTCAAGTGTTCTGGTTGAGGAAATTGTTGTTTGTGCAAAAGGAATTTTATGACTCTTATTAATAGCACAATCGTTGCAAAAATAGCTAGAAGAAATAGTCTGGGAACAAGGTAGAGAATAGGTAAAAACAAAAATTTTAAGAATGGTGTGAGCTGGGTGGCCAAGCCTGTGATGCCACTCACTTGGTGTTGGATTGGCATTGGATGAGGCAAAGAACGGTCTGACTGTGTAGGTAATGGTGGGCCACTCGTATAGTTTGTCTCTAGTCTTGATGTGCAGCAATCGGACCCCCAAGGCTAGATCCTTCACCTGAAAGTGAGCAGGGAAAAATTCCATAGAAATGTTATTAGCATTACAGAGGCGATAGACATACATGAGGTTTTGGTGAATATGTGGCACATATGATGTGTAGCCGCACTGTCGAGGAGCCACGCATCTGGTGAGGGAGCAGATCCAAGATCAAGATTTGCGCGTGGTTGCCATGGTGGGTAGGATGGCGGAGCTTGTTGGACTGTTAATACTGTTTGAAAAGCTGTGAGGACCGACGTGCACTGTGTCCTTGCACACCGCAAATTTGGCACTTTCCTTGGTAGCCTTTGGAGGATCTAGTGTCAAATTGAGAGTTCTGCGATGACGTAGGGGTTGATTGATTCCGGGAGTTCAGACGCTGACCCTGACGATTGTTGTATTGGCGTTCTTGTTTGGTTGCAACATTGACAGTTACTGGGATGGAACTTAAGACAGTAGTTTGACAGAGGAGTTTAGCTGCAAAGTTAAGAAGCTTCTCATGTAACACAGTTATCGTTGGTGGAGAGTCTCGACCTTTTGTCTGATCAATTATCGGTTTGTAATCCTTAGAGAGACCTTCCAGCCCATACTCGATCTGATCCTCGTGATGTATGGATTTGCCTAGGAGTGCAAGTTGGTCATATCGATTGGTAAGACCCGGAACATATTCATCTAACGTGTTTGTTCCTTTGCTCCATTGCTTTAGTTGATGTTTTAATTGCTTAATGTGCCCTATACTTGGTTTAGCGTAGGTAGATGCGAGTGTCGACCAAATGTTAGCGGTGAATGTGTAGCGAGAGAGAGTGGGCTGAATGGTAAGAGATATTGTGTAACACCCTAATCCCACAAACTCATGTTCCAATACATTTTTAGTAAAGCCTTGGATGGACCTTACACTTGTTCATTTCAAGTTCCATATTTCACTAAGTCAAAATTCGTTTCAAGAGATGTGACAAGCCCAATCAGTTCATAATAAAATTCGATTCCATTGTTATTCAGTACTAAAATCAACTGCAACATAAACGATAACTTAACGGAATTAAAGTCGATTCTAACATCAAGTTCAATTTAAAATAACATAAATAAAACCCCCAAATTCCATCCCTAAATCCACCTCCTCTCCCTTCCGCCTTGGTCTCGCTTCTACTAGCCACTTTCTCGATCATTGGCCAACTCATTACCTACAATCACGCAGATTGAATAAGCAAACGAATTTGCTTAGTGGTTCAGTTATTCTGTCCCACTAGGCTATGACCAGAACAAGCATTCAATAACAAATCAAATAAACCAAGAACAATCACGATCTAGGGTTAACTTATCGATTAGTTTAACTATCCGGGTTACTTCCGGATCAGCTAAAGTAACCTTTCCATTCCATTCATCATTCTTATCAATCACGAACCCTCAGGTTCTAAATCACAATCACAAACCCTTGTTCTATTCATAAACATGAACCCTTAGTTCTATTCACAAACACGAACCCTTGGTTCTAATCACACACCGAATCTTTGGATTCTATTCTCATAAACAAACTCTCAAGATCTCATATCACATTCACGATTTCGATCATAAGATCCTTCCTTTCACATTCAACCATTCCACCTGACCATTCTAGGGTTACATTCAACCTATTACCAAACACATATTCTAGGTTAACCTCACGGTCACAAA
>OVBA01007880.1:0-13607 GCA_900406435.1 Lepidium aucheri | reverse complement strand
TGATTACTTGTAAGAGATTATAGATTTTGCTTGTTTATACTAAATAACTCAGTTTTTTGATAATTAGTGGGTTATAACCTTCTAAAAATAATATTTCATGTCATTTTTGATATTTTTAAGATTTTGCAGATTTCACATGTTTTTGAAAAATAACTCATTATTCTACAAATTTGAGAGTTATAGCCTTCTAAAAATAACATTTGACATTATTTTTGATTACTTGTAGGAGATTATATATTTTGTATGTTTTTACTAAATAACTCATTTTTTTGCAAATTCGTGGGTTATAACCTTCTAAAAATAATATTTCATGTCATTTTTTATATTTTTATGATTTTATAGATTTCACATGTTTTGAAAAAATAACTCATTTTCTACAAATTTGTGAGTTATAGCCTTCTAAAAGTAACATTTGAAATCATTTATGATTACTTGTAAGAGATTATATATTTTGTATATTTTTACTAAATAACTCATTTTCTACCAAATTCGTGGGTAATAACCTTCTAAAAATAATATTTCATGTCATTTTTGTATTTTAATGATTTTATAGATTTCACATGTTTTGGAAAAATAACTCATTTTCTACAAATTTGTGAGTTATACCCTTCTAAAAGTAACATTTGACATCATTTTTGATTACTTGTAGGAGATTATATATTTTGCATGCTTTTACTAAAAAACTTATTTTCTTGCAAATTCATGGGTAATAACCTACTAAAAATAATATTTCATGTCATTTTTATATTTTTATGATTTTATAGATTTCACATGTTTTGGAAAAATAACTCATTTTTCAACTAATTTGTGAGTTATAGCCTTTTAAAAATAATATTCACATCATTTTTGATTACTTGTACGAGATTATAGATTTTGCTTGTTTTTACTAAATAATTCATTTTGTTGAAAATTTGTGGGTTATAACCTTCTAAAAATAATATTTCATGTCATTTTTGATTTTTTATGATTTTATAGAGTTCAAATGTTTTGGAAAAACAACTCATTTTTTCTACAAATTTGTGAGTTATAACCTTCTAAAAATAACATTTCACATCATTTTTGATTACTTGTTGGTGATTATAGATTTTGTATATTTTTACTAAATAACTCATTTTCTTGCAAATTTGTGGGTTATAACCTTATAAAAATAATATTTCATGTCATTTTTGATATTTTTATGATTTTATAGATTTCACATGTTTTGGAAAAATAACTCATTTTTCTACAAATTTGTGAGTTATAGCCTTCTAAAAATAACATTTCACATCATTTTTGATTACTTGTAGGAGATTATAGATTTTGCATGTTTTTACTAAATAACTCATTTTCTTGCAAATTCGTGGGTTATAACCTTCTAAAAATAATATTTCATTTCATTTTTGATATTTTTATGATTTTTTAGATTTCACATGTTTTGGAAAAATAACTCATTTTCTATAAATTTGTGAATTATAGCCTTCGAAAATAATATTTTACATCATTTTTGATTACTTGTAAGAGATTATAGATTTTGCTTGTTTATACTAAATAACTCATTTTTCTGAAAATTAGTGGGTTATAACCTTCTAAAAATAATATTTCATGTCATTTTTGATATTTTTAAGATTTTGCAGATTTCACATGTTTTTGAAAAATAACTTATTATTCTACAAATTTGAGAGTTATAGCCTTCTAAAAATAACATTTGACATCATTTTTGATTACTTGTAGGAGATTATATATTTTGTATGTTTTTACTAAATAACTCATTTTCTTGCAAATTAGTGGGTTATAACCTTCTAAATATAATATTTCATGTCATTTTTGATATTTTTATGATTTTATAGATTTCATATGTTTTGGAAAAATAACTCATTTTCTATAAATTTGTGAGTTATAGCCTTCTAAAAACAACATTTGAAATCATTTATGATTACTTGTAAGAAATTATATGTTTTGCATATTTTTACTAAATAACTCATTTTCTTGCAAATTCGTGGGTAATAACCTTCTAAAAAATAATATTTCATGTCATTTTTATATTTTTATGATTTTATAGATTTCATATGTTTTGGAAAAATAACTCTTTTTCTACAAATTTGTGAGTTATAGCTTTCTAAAAATAACATTTGACATCATTTTTGATTACTTGTTGGAGATTATATGTTTTGCATGTTTTTACTAAAAAACTCATTTTCTTGCAAATTCGTGGGTGATAACCTTCTAAAAAAAATATCTCATGTCATTTTTGTATTTTTATGATTTTATAGATTTCATATGTTTTGGAAAAATAACTCATTTTCTATAAATTTGTGAGTTATAGCCTTCTAAAAACAACATTTGAAATCATTTATGATTACTTGTAAGAAATTATATGTTTTGCATATTTTTACTAAATAACTCATTTTCTTGCAAATTCGTGGGTAATAACCTTCTAAAAAATAATATTTCATGTCATTTTTATATTTTTATGATTTTATAGATTTCATATGTTTTGGAAAAATAACTCTTTTTCTACAAATTTGTGAGTTATAGCTTTCTAAAAATAACATTTGACATCATTTTTGATTACTTGTTGGAGATTATATGTTTTGCATGTTTTTACTAAAAAACTCATTTTCTTGCAAATTCGTGGGTGATAACCTTCTAAAAAAAATATCTCATGTCATTTTTGTATTTTTATGATTTTATAGATTTCACATGTTTTGGAAAAATAACTCATTTTCTACAAATTTGTGAGTTATAGCCTTCTAAAAATAAGATTTCATATCATTTTTGATTATTTGTAAGAGATTAAAGATTTTGCTTGTTTTTACTAAATAATTCATTTTTTCTAAATTCGTGGGTTATTATCTTCTAAAAATAATATTTCATGTCAATGTTGATTTTTTATGATTTTATAGATTTTATAAGTTTCACATGTTTTGGAAAAGTAACTCATTTTTCTACAAATTTGTGATTATAGTCTTCTAAAAATAACATTTCACATCATTTTTGATTACTTGTTGGTGATTATAGATTTTGTATATTTTTACTAAATAACTCATTTTCTTGCAAATTTGTGGGTGATAACCTTCTAAAAATAATATTTCATGTTATTTTTGATATTTTTATGATTTCACATGTTTTGGAAAAATAACTCATTTTTCTACAAATTTCTGAATTATGGCCTTCTAAAACAATATTTTACATCATTTTTGATTACTTGTAAGAGATTATAGTTTTTGCTTGTTTATACTAAATAACTCATTTTTTTTTGAAAATTAATGGGTTATAACCTTCTAGAAATAATATTTAATGTCATTTTTGATATTTTTAAGATTTTGTAGATTTCACATGTTTTTAAAAAATAACTCATTTTCTAAAAATTTGTGAGTTATAGCCTTCTAAAAATAACATTTGACATCATTTTTGATTATTTGTAGGAGATTATATATTTTGTATGTTTTTACTAAATAACTCATTTTCTTGCAAATTCATGGGTTATAACCTTCTAAAAATAATATTTCATGTCATTTTTGATATTTCTGATGATTTTATAGATTTCACTTTTTTTGGAAAAGTAACTCATTTTCTACAAATTTGTGAGTTATAGCCTTCTAAAAATAACATTTGAAATCTTTTATGATTACTTGTAAGAGATTATATATTGAGGAATTTTAAGAAATGCCCTTTTTGATATGCCCCTTTTCAAAAAATGTCCTCTCATGTCTATTTCTCTCGCCCAATTTTCAAAGGAAAGGGTAGATTTTGAAAAGGGGAATGTTAAAAAGGGCATTTTTGAAATTCTCCCTTATATATTTTGCATATTTTTACTAAATAACTAATTTTCTTGTAAATTTGTGGGTTATAACCTTGTAAAAATAAAATTTCATGTCATTTTTGATATTTTTATGATTTTATAGATTTCACATGTTTTGGAAAAATAACTCATTTCTATAAATTTGTGAATTATAGCCTTCGAAAATAATATTTTACATCATTTTCGATTACTTGTAAGAGATTATAGATTTTGCTTGTTTATACTAAATAACTCATTTTATTGAAAATTAGTGGGTTATAACCTTCTAAAAATAATATTTCATGTCATTTTTGATATTTTTATGATTTTATAGATTTCACATGTTTTGGAAAAATAACTCATTTCTATAAATTTGTGAATTATAGCCTTCGAAAATAATATTTTACATCATTTTCGATTACTTGTAAGAGATTATAGATTTTGCTTGTTTATACTAAATAACTCATTTTATTGAAAATTAGTGGGTTATAACCTTCTAAAAATAATATTTCATGTCATTTTTGATATTTTTAAGATTTTGCAGATTTCACATGTTTTTAAAAAATATATCATTTTTCTACAAATTTGTGAGTTATAGCTTTCTAAAAATAACATTTGACATCATTTTTGATTACTTGTAGGAGATTATATATTTTGTATGTTTTTACTAAATAACTCATTTTCTTGCAAATTAGTGGGTTATAACCTTCTAAAAATAATATTTCATGTCATTTTTGATATTTTTATGTTTTTATAAATTTCACATGTTTTGGAAAAATAACTCATTTTCTATAAATTTGTGAGTTATAGCCTTCTTAAAACAACATTTGAAATCATTTATGATTACTTGTAAGAGATTATATATTTTGCATATTTTTACTAAATAACTCATTTTCTTGCAAATTTGTGGGTAATAACCTTCTAAAAAATAATATTTCATGTCATTTTTATATTTTTATGATTTTATAGATTTCATATGTTTTGGAAAAATAACTCTTTTTGTACAAATTTGTGAGTTATAGCTTTCTAAAAATAACATTTGACATCATTTTTGATTACTTGTAGGAGATTATATATTTTGTATGTTTTTACTAAATAACTCATTTTCTTGCAAATTAGTGGGTTATAACCTTCTAAAAATAATATTTCATGTCATTTTTGATATTTTTATGTTTTTATAAATTTCACATGTTTTGGAAAAATAACTCATTTTCTATAAATTTGTGAGTTATAGCCTTCTTAAAACAACATTTGAAATCATTTATGATTACTTGTAAGAGATTATATATTTTGCATATTTTTACTAAATAACTCATTTTCTTGCAAATTTGTGGGTAATAACCTTCTAAAAAATAATATTTCATGTCATTTTTATATTTTTATGATTTTATAGATTTCATATGTTTTGGAAAAATAACTCTTTTTGTACAAATTTGTGAGTTATAGCTTTCTAAAAATAACATTTGACATCATTTTTGATTACTTGTAGGAGATTATATGTTTTGCATGTTTTTACTAAAAAACTCATTTTCTTGCAAATTCGTGGGTAATAACCTTCTAAAAAAATATTTCATGTCATTTTTGTATTTTTATAATTTTATAGATTTCACATGTTTTAGAAAAATAACTCATTTTTCTACAAATTTGTGAATTATAGCCTTCTAAAAATAATATTTCATATCATTTTTGATTATTTGTAAGAGATTAAAGATTTTGCTTGTTTTTACTAAATAATTCATTTTTTTTAAATTCGTGGGTTATAATCTTCTAAAAATAATATTTCATGTCAATGTTGATTTTTTTATGATTTTATAGATTTTATAAGTTTCACATGTTTTGGAAAAGTAACTCATTTTTCTATAAATTTGTGATTATAGCCTTCTAAAAATAACATTTCACGTCATTTTTGATTACTTGTTGGTGATTATAGATTTTGTATATTTTTACTAAATAACTCATTTTCTTGCAAATTTGTGGGTTATAACCTTCTAAAGATAATATTTCATGTCATTTTTGATATTTTTATGATTTTATAGATTTCACATGTTTTGGAAAAATAACTCATTTTTCTACAAATTTCTTAATTATGACCTTCTAAAATAATATTTTACATCATTTTTGATTACTTGTAAGAGATTATAGTTTTTGCTTGTTTATACTAAATAACTCTTTTTTTGAAAATTAATGGGTTATAACCTTCTAAAAATAATATTTCATGTCATTTTTGATATTTTTAAGATTTTGTAGATTTCACATGTTTTTAAAAAATAACTCATTTTTCTAAAAATTTGTGAGTTATAGCCTTCTAAAAATAACATTTGACATCATTTTTGATTACTTGTAGGAGATTATATATTTTGTATGTTTTTACTAAATAACTCATTTTCTTGCAAATTCATGGTTTATAACCTTCTAAAAATAATATTTCATGTCATTTTTGATATTTTTGATGATTTTATAGATTTCACATGTTTTGGAAAAGTAACTCATTTTCTACAAATTTGTGAGTTATAGCCTTCTAAAAATAACATTTGAAATCATTTATGATTACTTGTAAGAGATTATATATTGAGGAATTTTAAGAAATGCCCTTTTTGATATGCCTCTTTTCTAAAAATGTCCCCTCATGTCTATTTCTCTCTCCTAATTTTCAAAGGAAATGGTAGATTTTGAAAAGAGACATGTTAAAAAGTGTATTTTTGAAATTCTCCCTTATATATTTTGCATATTTTTACTAAATAACTCATTTTCTTGCAAAATCGTGGGTAATAACCTTCTAAAAATAATATTTCATGTCATTTTTGTATTTTTATGATTTTATAGATTTCACATGTTTTGGAAAAATAACTCCTTTTCTACAAATTTTTGAGTTATAGCCTTCTAAAAATAACATTTGACATCATTTTTGATTACTTGTAGGAGATTATATATTTTGTATGTTTTTACTAAATAACTCATTTTCTTGCAAATTCATGGTTTATAACCTTCTAAAAATAATATTTCATGTCATTTTTGATATTTTTGATGATTTTATAGATTTCACATGTTTTGGAAAAGTAACTCATTTTCTACAAATTTGTGAGTTATAGCCTTCTAAAAATAACATTTGAAATCATTTATGATTACTTGTAAGAGATTATATATTGAGGAATTTTAAGAAATGCCCTTTTTGATATGCCTCTTTTCTAAAAATGTCCCCTCATGTCTATTTCTCTCTCCTAATTTTCAAAGGAAATGGTAGATTTTGAAAAGAGACATGTTAAAAAGTGTATTTTTGAAATTCTCCCTTATATATTTTGCATATTTTTACTAAATAACTCATTTTCTTGCAAAATCGTGGGTAATAACCTTCTAAAAATAATATTTCATGTCATTTTTGTATTTTTATGATTTTATAGATTTCACATGTTTTGGAAAAATAACTCCTTTTCTACAAATTTTTGAGTTATAGCCTTCTAAAAATAACATTTGACATCATTTTTGATTACTTGTAGGAGATTATATGTTTTGCATGTTTTTACTAAAAAACTCATTTTCTTGCAAATTCGTGGGTAATAACCTTCTAAAAATAATATTTCATGTCATTTTTGTATTTTTTATGATTTTATAGATTTCACATGTTTTGGAAAAATAACACATTTTTCTACGAATTTGTGAGTTATAGGCTTCTAAAAATAATATTTCAAATCATTTTTGATTACTTGTAAGAGATTATAAATTTTCCTTGTTTTTACTAAATAATTCATTTTTTTTCAAAATTCTTGGGTTATAACCTTCTAAAAATATTATTTCATGTCATTTTGATATTTTTATGATTTTATAGATTTTATAGGTTTCACATGTTTTGAAAAAGTAACTCATTTTTCTACAAATTTGTGAGTTATAACCTTCTAAAAATAACATTTCACATCATTTTTGATTAGTTGTAAAATATCAAAAATGACATGAAATATTGTTTTTAGAAGGTTATAACCCACAAATTTTCAAAAAAATAAGTTATTTAGTAAAAACAAGCAAAATCTATAATCTCTTACAAGTAATCAAAAATGATGTGAAATATTATTTTTAGAAGGGTATAACTCACAAATTTGTAGAAAAATAAGTTATTTTTCAAAAACATGTGAAATCTAGAAACTCTTAAGAATATCAAAAATGACATGAAATATTACTTTTAAAAGGTTATATAACCCACGAATTTTTTTTAAAAAATGTGTTATTTAGTAAAAACAAGCAAAATCTATAATCTCTTACAAGTAATAAAAAATTATGTGAAATAGTATCTTTAGAAAGCTATAATTCACAAATTTATAGAAAAACGAGTTATTTATAAAATCATAAAAATATCAAAAATAAGATAAAATATTATTTTTAGACGGTTATAATCCAAGAATTTGCAAGAAAATAAGTTATTTAGTAAAAATATGCAAAATATATAATCTCCTACACGTAAACAAAAATAATGTCAAATGTTATTTTTAGAAGGCTATAACTCACAAGTTTGTAGAAAAATGAGTAATTTTTCAAAAACATGTGAAACCTACAAATCATAAAAATATCAAAAAGACATGAAATATTATTTTTAGAAGGTTAAAACCCAGAAATTTTCGAAAAACTGAGTTATCTAGTAAAAATAAGCAAAATCTATAATCTCTTACAAGGAATAAAAATGACATGAAGTAATATTTTTAAAAGATTATAACCCACAAAATTACAAAAAAAATGAGTTATTTAGTAAAACACAAGCAAAATCTATAATCTCTTACAAGTAATCAAAAATGATGTAAAATATCATTTTTAGAAGGCTATAACTCACAAATTTANGTTATTTTTCCAAAACATGTGAAATCTATAAAATCATAAAAATATCAAAAATGACATGAAATTTTATTTTTACAAGGTTATAACCCACGAATTTGCAAGAAAATGAGTTATTTAATAAAAACATGCAAAATATATAATCTTCTACAAGTAAACAAAAATGATGTTAAATGTTATTTTCAGAAGGCTATAACTCACAAATTTGTAAAAAAATGAGTTATTTTTCTAAAACATGTGAAAACTACAAAATCTTAAAAATATCAAAAATGACATGAAATATTATTTTTAGAAGGTTATAACCCATAAATTTTCATAAAAGTTGAGTTATTTAGTAAAAACAAGCAAAATCTTTTACAAGTAATCAAAAATGATGTAAAATATTATTTTTAGAAGGCTATAACTCACAAATTTGTAGAAAAATGAGTTATTTTTCAAAAACATGTGAAACATAAAAATATCAAAAATGACATGAAATTTTATTTTTTAGAAGGTTATAACCCCCAAAGTTTCAAAAAATGAGTTATTTAGTAAAAACAAGCAAAATTTATAATTTTTTTGCAAATAATAAAAAATGATGTGAAATGTTATTTTTAGAAGGCTATAACTCACAAATTTGTAGAAAAATGAATTATTTTTCCAAAACATGTGAAATCTATAAAAAATTTAAATATCTAAATGACAGGAAATATATGTTTAGAAGGTTATAACCCACAAATTTTCAAAAAAAATGAATTATTTACTAATAACAAGCAAAATCTATAATGTCTTACAAGTAATCAAAAATGATGTGAAATATTATTTTTAGAGGCTATAACTCACAATCTGTAGAAATATGAGCTATTTTTCCAAAACATGTGAAATCTATAAAATCATAAAAATATCAAAAATGACATGAAATATTATTTTTAGAAGGTTATAGCCCACGAATTTGCAAGAAAATGAGTTATTTAGTAAAAACATGTAAAATATATTATCTTCTACAAGTAATCAAAAATAACGTTCAATTGTTATTTTTAGAAGGCTATAATATGAGTTTTCCAAACCATGTAAAATCTATAAAATCATAAAAATATAAAAAACGGCATGAAGTATTAGTTTTAGAAGGTTATAACTCGCAAATTTGTAAAGAGTTAATTTTCTAAAACATGTGAAATCTATAAAATCTTAAAATATCAAAAATTACATGAAATATTTTTCTAGAAGGTTATAACGCAGGAAATTTCAAAAAAAAGAGTTATTTACTAAAAATAAGCAAAATCTATAATCTTTTACAACTAATCAAAAATGATGAGAAATATTATTTTAAGAAAGATATAACTCACAAATTTATAGAAAAATGAGTTATTTTTCCAAAACATGTGAAATCTATAAAATCATAAAAATATCAAAAATGGCATGAAATATTATTTTAGAAGGTTATAACCCACGAATTTGCAAGAAAATGAGTTATTTAGTAAAAATAAACAAAATCTATAATCTATAATTGCAAGTAATAACATTTTACATCATTTTTGATTATTTGTAAGAGATTATATATTATGCTTGTTTTTACTAAATAACTCATTTTTTGAAAATTTGTGGGTTATAACCTTCTAAAAATAATATTTCATGTCATTTTTGATATTTTTATGATTTTCTAGATTTCAAATGTTTTTTTAAAAATAACTTATTTTTTTTAAATTTGTGAGTTATAGCCTTCCATAAATAACATTTCACATCATTTTTGATTACTTGTAAGAAATTATAGATTTTGCTTGTTTTTAAAAAATAACTCATTTTTTTAAAAATTTGTGGGTTATAACCTTCTAAAATAATGTTTCATTTCATTTTTGATATTTTTATGATTTTATAAATTTCACATGTTTTTTAAAAAATAACTAATTTTTCTACAAATTTGTGAGTTATAGCCTTCTAAAAATAACATTTCACATCATATTTTATTAGTTGTAAGAGATTATAGATTTTGCTTGTTTTACTAAATAACTCATTTTTTGGAAATTCATGGGTTATAACCTTCTAAAAATAATATTTCATGTCATTATTGATATTTTTATGATTTTATAGATTTCACATGTTTTGGAAAAATAACTCATTTTTCTACAAATTTGTGAGTTATAGCCTTTTAAAAATAATATTTCACATTTTTGATTACTTGTAAGAAATTATAGATTTGGTTTGTTTTTTACTAAATAACTCATTTTTTAAAAATTTGTGGGTTCGAACCTTCTAAAAATAATATTTCATGTCATTTTTTATTACTTGTAAGGGATTAGAAATTTTGCTTATTTTTACTAAATAACTCATTTTTTTGAAAATTCGTGGGTTATAACTTTCTAAAAATAATATTTCATATCATTTTTGATATTTTTATGGTTTTACAGATTTCACATGTTTTAGAAAAATAACTCTTTTTCTACAAACTTGTGAGTTACAGCCTTTTAAAAATAACATTTCACATCATTTTTGATTACTTGTAAGAAGTTATTGTTTTTCCATGTTTTTACTAACTAACTCATTTTTTTGAAAATTCGTGGGTTATAACCTTCTAAAAATAATATTTAATGTCGTTTTTGATATTTGTATGATTTTATAGATTTCATATGTTTTTTAAAAAATAACTCATTTTTTAGAAATTTGTGAGTTATAGCCTTCTATAAATAACATTTCACATCATTTTTTATTACTTGTAAGAAATTATAGATTTTGCTTGTTTTTACAAAATAACTCGTTTTTTTTTGAAAATTTGTGGGTTATAACCATCTAAAAACAATATTTCATGTCGTTTTTTATTACTTGTAAGAGATTATAGATTTTACTTATTTTTACTAAATAACTCATTTTTTTTGAAAATTCGTGGGTTATAACTTTCTAAAATAATATTTCATGTTATTTTTTGATATTTATATGATTTTATAGATTTCACATGTTTTGGAATAATAACTCATTTTTTACAAATTTGTGAGTTATATAGCCTTCTAAAAATAACATTTGACATCATTTTTGATTACTTGTAGGAGATTATATATTTTGCATGTTTTACTAAATTACTCATTTTCTTATAAATTTGTGGGTTATAACCTTCTAAAAATAAATTTTCATGTCATTTTTGATACTTTTATGATTTTATAAATTTCACATGCTTTTTGGAAAAACAACTCATTTTATTATAAATTTGTGAGTTATAACCTTCTAAAAATAACACATCATTTTTTATTACTTGTAAGAGATTATAGATTTTGCTTGTTTTTACTAAATAACTCATTTTTTTTTAAATTTGAGGGTTATAAGCTTCTAAAAATAATATTTCATGTCATTTTTTATATTTTTATGATTTTATAGATTTCGCATGTTTTTGAAAAATAACTCATTTTTCTACAAATTTTTGAGTTATAGCCTTCTAAAAATAACATTTCACATCATTTTTGATTTTTTGTAAGAGATTATATATTTTGCTTGTTTTTACTAAA
Source organism: Lepidium aucheri (assembly GCA_900406435.1). Classification (NCBI taxonomy): domain Eukaryota; kingdom Viridiplantae; phylum Streptophyta; class Magnoliopsida; order Brassicales; family Brassicaceae; genus Lepidium; species Lepidium aucheri. Next base: position 1,562 of record OVBA01007880.1, on the reverse strand, counting down.
AACTCATTTTTTGAAAATTCATGGGTTATAACCTTCTAAAAAAATATTTCATGTCATTTTTTATTACTTGTGAGAGATTATAGATTTTGCTTATTTTTACTAAATAACTCATTTTTTTGAAAATTCGTGGGTTATAACCTTCTAAAAATAAAATTTCATGTCATTTTCATATTTTTATGGTTTTAAAGATTTCACATATTTTGGAAAAATAACTCATTTTTCTACAAATTTGTGAGTTATAGCCTTCTAAAAATAACATTTGACATCATTTTTGATTACTTGTAGGAAATTATATATTTTGCATGATTTTACTAAATAACTCATTTTCTAACAAATTCGTGAGTTATAACCTTCTAAAAATAATATTTCATGTTATTTTTGATATTTTTATGATTTTATAGATTTCAAATGTTTTTTAAAAAATAACTTTTTTTTCTTCAAATTTGTGAGTTATAGCCTTCCATAAATAACATTTCACATCATTTTTGATTACTTGTAAGAGGTTATAGATTTTGCTTGTTTTTACTAAATAACTCATTTTTTTGAAAATTCGTGGGTTATAACCTTCTAAAAATAATATTTCATGTCATTTTTGATATTTTTATGATATTATAGATTTCACATGTTTTTTAAAAATAACTCATTTTTCTACAAATTTGTGAGTTATAGCGTTCTAAAAATAACATTTCACATTATTTTTGATTACTTGTAAGAAATTATAGATTTTGTTTGTTTTACTAAATAACTCATTGAAAATTCGTGGGTTATAATCTTCTATAAATAATAATTCATCTCATTTTTGATATTTTTATTATTTTATAGATTTCACATGTTTTTTAAAAAATAACTCAGTTTCAAAAATTTGTGAGTTATAGCCTTCTATAAATAACATTTCACATCATTTTTGATTACTTGTAAGAGATTATAGATTTTGCTTGTTTTTACTAAATAACTCATTTTTTGAAAATTCGTGGGTTATAACCTTCTAAAAATAATATTTCATGTCAGTTCTGATATTTTTATGATTTTATAGATCTCACATGTTTTTTAAAAAAGAACTCATTTTCTACAAATTTGTGAGTTATAAAGCCTTATAAATTTTTATAAGCTCTCTTATAAATTTTTTTAAATATTTTATAAATTTTTATAAGCACCTTATAAATTTTTAATAAACACTTTATAAATTTTATAAGCTCTCTGATAAAGCCTTATAAATTTTGATAAACACCTTATAAATTTTTTATAAAGAGCTTATTAATTTTATAAGCTATCTTATAAGAGAAATTTTGATAAATGCCCTTTTTAGTGTACCCCTTTTCAAAAATACCCCTTGACATTTAACTTTTCAAAAATGCCCCTCATTAATACAAAAATGACTAAAATACCCTTAATAGAACTATTACAAATTTTTCTCACCAAAAAAAAAAATTTTCGCCAAAATTTTCTTTTTATAGAATTTACTCAAAAAAAAAAATTTCGCCAAAAAAACAATTTCCCACCAAAATTTTTTATTATAAGTGCGCTTATAAATCTTTACAAAAATTTTATAAACACCTTATAAA
>OVBA01007879.1:0-13607 GCA_900406435.1 Lepidium aucheri | reverse complement strand
TCGTATTCATTTAAGTTTGTAGATTCATGCATATTTTTGTTTTATTGTATCTATTTGACATATATTTTTATTTATTAATATTTTATTTAATTCAGCAAGTATATACTAATATAAATGTATGTATTTTTATTCAGCAAGTATAAATCTTATTAATATGTATTTGTAGATTAACAAAACTGATATTTAATATAACTAATATAATTTTTAGTTTTTGAAAATCTGAAAGTTTATATCATTAGTTATTTAGTTTTTATAAATGCACATAACATTAGTTATTTGTTTTGTTATCTTATAATTAAAAAATACATGTATTTATATCTTCTTAATATAAGTAATGTTTTTGTGAAAAATTGATTTATTTCTTGCATATTTTTATTGAGATTATAGATTTTTTGTTTTTATGTCTTATATATATATAGCAAATATACTTATTTTTAATAATTAATATTTATAATCAAAAATACATATATACATATTCTAATAAATATATTTATTAAAATTTTGATTGTATATAAAATCTATAAGATATATAATGTCTTTTATATATAACAAATATTATTATTTTTTAATAATCAATACTTACAATCAAAAATAATATTTTTTAAAAAATTATTACTTACGTATAAGATATATGAAAGAGAAATTGAAGTTATGAGTACGGTAAGCTCGAGTTGTAGGAAAAACGTGTACTCCTTCTGTTTCATAATAAGTATCATTTTAGCATTTTGCACACAAATTAAGAAAACATATTAAATTTCTATTATACCCTTGAAAACTAATTGACTCTTGACATTCTTTTAATTTGATTGGAGATATCATACGATCATCTCCGTCGCGAAAAACAAAGAGAGAAGGGGAAGATGGAAATATTCTCCTAAATTGGTAATATTATGTAGGTAAAGATATTATTAAGAATAAAGAATATTATCAAATTTTTTATCAAGAGATAATTTTTTTAATTTATTATAAAATATATGAATCTGTTAACGCTATATTTTTATTATATATAGATATTTGGATTAAGAATATCTCAATACAATATTTTTTGTTATTTTTATTGCGTTGACCAATAATATTTAATTTAAGTTTCTTATTAAAATTCAAAAAACTTATTTGTTAGAACAAACAAAATTGCATTAAGGTTCTTATCAAAATCTCAACAAAAGATGTATTTTAAAAAACCAACAAAAATCAAATCTTAATTAGTTAAAGATTTTTTTTAAAACCAGTAAAAATCAAATTTTAATTGGTCTTTCTAAACCAACAAAAATCAAATCTTAATTGGTTAAAATGTTATTTTAAACAAACAAAATTCAAATCTTAATTGGTTAGAGATTTTTTTAAAACCAATGAAAATCAAACCTTAAATGGTTAAACAAATGTTGTGAAAATTGTGATATTTAAATCTTAATTTCGAATCGTTTGAGAATTGTGATAACTGTTCTAGGTGGATCAGGTCTTAAATAGATGTTTATTAGTTTTCCTATTAGGATTAGGAGGATTGTTTTTAATTAATATCAATTAGGATAAGGATATAATTATAATAATCTCGTAGGATAAGGATATAATTATGATAATCTCGTAGACGAGATAATTTCTTACAATTAATTAATTAATAATATTTAATCTAGATAATAATAATAATTAATTAATTAGTTATAGAATCTTATCCGAATATAATTGTGTGACAAATATTATGTGATAATATTTTCTAGTAACAGTACAACCTAATCCAAAACAGACAATATAACACGGTATTTAAGTTAATGCTATGCTTTTATTATATAAAATATATATATATATATATATATATATCAAAATTTTAAATGTATAGTATTGTTGTGTCATATGTAACTTCTAGAAAATATTACTGTTCCAGAACAACTATATATATTCCTCATGAAAACTAAATTTTGACATTATGCTCCTTCAACATAATAATTTCAGAGCTTTCATACAAATTAAAAAATAATTAAATATTTATGCATGCACCATTTTCGAATACTAAACATATTTCCACAGCTAATTAAAAACTATCAGTAAATTCAAATTTTTCTTTTTACAAGTTCTGAACTTTATATTTGAGCAGGATTTAGGATTTAGTATAATCGTTGTAAATTAAATTCTGGTTTTATAGAGGGAAGATGAATAAAGATTTCAAAGAGTAAAGAGGTGGCTAAAGTGACAAAATGCCAAGTTGTCTTATTGCTTATGCTTGAATACCAAAGATTTGATCTTTCTTTCAAATGACCTCCATCTTTATTTATAAGACATATAAGTGGTTACAACCAAATAAAATGAGAAAGATTACATTTCTGTTTAGATTTGAAATTATATAAAAGATCTTATTAGATTTTCAAAAATTTTCCATATCAGAATAGGAAAATTTTCATTTTTTTTGTTGATGACGTGTTGTCCGAATTCTTCCTTTTCTAACGAGTTGCCAAGAAGGAATTTTTTCGTGTTGATAATGAATAGCCGAGATGAGTCTTTAGTTGAATTACCGAGATGAGTTTTTAGCTGAATTGTCGAGTTCTTAGCTGAAATTGCTGAGTTCAAGACTTGGAAATCTTTTGAACATTGATTGTTTATTGTGAACCAAAGTAGGATATCGGATCTACCTCCAACATTTTACATTCCAACAACATTCATTAACCAATTATTTATTTAGAAATATAATACTCAAATTTAGAATAGATTAGTATTGTACCTGCACAATGGCGTGGAATACGAGTTATTAATGAATAACAATTTTATGAAATATTTCATTTTAAAAATTAGTTTAACTATAATATAAATCGCTTCTTCAAATCCTTCTTGTTATCATTGTTTTTGTCTATGAAAAATTAGGAATTATGTTTTTTTTGTTGTTGGGATCGATGACTTAAAAGTCACTTAATAATGGGCTTATATTAATAAACCTATTACAATGACTGCTTAAAATATAGACTTAATAAGTCGTGTATCATTACATGTTGGTAAATAATGCAACCATAACATTAGTTAGACAAAAAAATTAGTGGCAGTAGTTACACGACAATGAGAATTCATAGACCTTTGAGTGTGCTTGATGTGCCTTGAGTATGTGCATCACGAAGAAAGATTATACCAAAAGTGACTAAGTGAAGAGAGACACTGGATCTAACAGAATCTTTGTTGAATAAATATGAATGTGTGTTGTTTTAGTTATGCTATGTCGTTTAAGTATTATGTTGAGTATAAATTACTCCTAACCAAAGTTGTGAGACATTATACGTTTATGAAAGTCTATTTTTACTCCAAATCAAAGTTGTGAGCTCATGTCGTAAAACTCTTTATTGAAGATTGAATATATTGTTTTTGACAAAAAAAAGTATTTTTATAATTTTTGAACTTTACATTCCCTCACTATTAATTAACTATATCCTTTATTTAGGATTATTTCTTACATAGGTTTGTTAAAATAAAAATGCTCAAATTTAGAATAAACTAGTATTATACTCTCACAACTACACAAAATATAAGTTATCAATAAATAACAAGTTTGTGAAATATTTCATGTCATAAATTAGTTTAACTATATACATTATAATGATATTAAATTTATGTTTTTAATTGTTACTATATAAAAAATATATTTTGTATTGAAATCTAGAGAAACTATAAAACTTTTCACAAATAAATGTTTTGTTTGTTTATCCATTTTCATTGTAATATGTGTATAAATTGTACAAATTTCTATATACTTGATTATGTTCATTTTTTTAGTAATATATAAAATAATATTTGCATATGTTTTCCTGAAAATATTTTTTCAATCTTTATTCTTTGCAATTTCATCTTTAATCTCCAAATATATAAATCAATTATGTAAAATTATATATAATGTGCAATATAACATTTACGTCTTTTCAAAAGCTTTTACATTATTTTAATACAATATTTAAAGATAAAATGACGTGATAAATATTTTTTGATATGTATTATTTTTGTTTATAATATGTATTTATTGGATACTTATTCTAAATGATGAAGTTATATTAATGTATTTTGTATTTTTGATTTGGTTAAAAATTAGACTACTAATATCATTGAGTTTATGCGGTGTATTAATGTTTTATTTTAATTGGTAAATGAAAAAATTAAAAATGACACATGTCAATATTTAAAAATTCTGATGTGTTGGAGGGACTACTTTACCAATTAATAACTTAAAAATAATTTATGAAGATTTAGTCTAAAGGAGTGTTGTGGCTTTCTTAATGTTTCTAGCTTGTAAAGTTACAGTAGATATATCCTTGAACTTCTCTTTATTCACAGCTTTTATTCTCATTCCAATGGATTCTGGTCCAACATATTTAACAACGCAGTCTTCGCCTTCAATTGATGAAACTTCTACACTTTCGCTATAATTCTTGATCGCTGGTGTTAGTTTATCGAGATGAGCATTCAATGCCTGCAACTAAAAAGCTTCAAAAGGAAAACACAAAAGAAAATATCGAAGTATAATACACAAAAGAGCTTCAGTTACACCTCCACTGTTATTTGCTTAACTTCTTCATAAAAAACTTGTCTAATATCTTTTAAGCATTTCCAAACTTTTCTTCCATGGTATGTAGTCTTAAGCAAAAATTTTTTTGCCAATAACTTCATGGTGCAAAGTTTTAACTTGAAACATAATTCAGTCTTTTACTTTAGAAACTCCACAACATTGTGACTAGAGAGAAGTTTTGATTTTAACCTCACCTTGTTTCTAGCTAAATTGATTTCCTGCACAAGAATTGAAACTAATCAGAACTCTGAAACAAACAAAAAAAATAAGCAAATGAAGAGAACAGACTAATCTTACCCCTAAGAATTGGGTATTGGATTGAGGATGACTCCAACTTTGCAGCTGTGATCTATGTATACCTTCACGTAAATGCCTTATTTTGTTTCCACTTAGCTCAATTATTTTGCTTTTAATAGATATGAAGAGCTTACCTCAGAGATTATTGGAATCTACAGAGTATTCTTATTTATGATGTCTCTAATGCTTTTATTGGTCTGCTAGGTGATCACAAAGTTTGTTCAGAGCATATTACAAACTTTGTGATCACCTAAGAGTACACAAGGCTCATAGTATGAAATTAACTGATGGTTTGTTCTTGGAATCTTGTGGAAAAGTTGATAAGAAGTGATCAAGCATCACCTTACAACAAAATCATTGCTGATAACTGTTGTATGCAATTGTAGGAAGACAAGAGAAATTCGGTGTCATGGTAAATTTTTCAGCACTTTTTGATGCTAGGAGTAGATTTCGTACATAAAGTTGTCATTCTTCTTCTTTTGTTCATGTAAAGCAAAGAGCAAACTACCTAAAAGCAGTATTTCGAAAAATGAAACTTACTTTTTTCTTTTCAAAGCTTCAATATTTTCTTGTTTTGGTAACAAATGTATTTAAAGCTTACATCACACTCATAAACTCAAAATCAAACAAACATTACTAAAAAAGATAGAAACAAAGAAAAGCACACTGATTCAACACCATCACGAGGTTGAAGCTTGAGCTGATCTTTAATGCATAGTTCTACCAGAAACATTAGAATCTTTCCATATACGAAATAAACCAATTGAACAGAAGCGTCGATCAAACAAATGTGAACAAGATGGGGAAAGTGCGGTGAAAATGGTCTCGTAGTTGGAGTAACAAACATAGGCACAAGACTGAAGTGCGTAGTGGATTACATCATCATCGTTCAATTTTTTACAACTACAACTGAACAATAATACCATTCACGTCACTGATCTTTAGGTACTAAGCTATCTCTTCGAAAATCTCAGATGTGATGAGGAGAGTGTCTTTGGCTTTGACGGTAATATGCCAGTTCAATTTGAGCAGTACGACGTGATTCGAATTTACTTGTTGGCCACATGTGGTGTTAACTCAGAGATTATTGGTTCCAAAGATTGAACGGAGGTAAAAATAGAGGACAAAAACCTGATTTTTTCTTCAACTTTTATTATTAGTAAAAATAGAAAGTAGATTTTAAAATCCATTTTAGAATTCTATCTAATCTATTCTAATGGATTTTAAAATCCTGCGTAGTCCATTAAAATCCACTAAATCAAAGTTTTAAAAATCCTTTAAAATACTTAGTTAAATAACACTCCCTAAATCTTGAAATGGTTTGATTCAGTCTTAGATCAAATTATCATGTAAAAAATAGAAAACTATTATAACTGAGAAAATCAAGCAGAATTATGCGTCACTATTATATTTATTCCCACAACTAATCTCAAGCTATTTAGCGAAAAAAAACTAAATTAACCATAAAAAAATTTCAACTTTTTTTAGCGTAGTTTTTAGTGTTTAAACCATATTCATTTTACTTTTTTGTTTATTAAAGTAACTTTGTTTTCTAAATCTTAACATAAAAGTCTCTTTATTAACCGTGGGTTTGCAAAGCAACATTGAAAAAACAAAATAAAGTCAACGTAAAATTGAAGAAACAAAATGAAATCAAGAGATATGGTCTCATTCCTAATACATCATACCTCCTCTTATGTTTCATAAAAGAATTTCTCCTGAACTGATTAACAACTAAATTCTTGTGTTTCATCGCTCTCACTTCCTCATTCATTTGAGGCCAATTGTGCATAAATACACCACCGCCAGGACGACCACCGCGAGGGCCAAGACGACCACCACGAGGGCCAGGGCCAAGTTACCAACAGGCTCACCACCGCGGACAAGGTTCATCACCTGAACATTCACAATATGAAGGGTTCAAACCCTGGCCACCTATTGTTTCTTTACTTTTCACATAAGAATAGAAAAAAAAAATGTATATTAATGGCTCATTTTTTATTCGTGAAGTACAATTATACATTATAGCAGATTTTGTTATAAATTTGGTCTTTGTGTAGTTGCTGATTGTTTCAATTTTTGGGCTCGAATTAGTAGATTATGGAGCTTTTGTTCTTAAGTGTTTTAGTATATTTATTTCGGGGTTTTCTATTTTAGTTTAAAACAAACTCAAATTTTGGAAAATTTATAGTTGTTTTGGGTTTTTGTGTGCTTATTAATAGTATTGTTGTGGCATATGTAACTTCTAGAAAATATTACTATTCCACAACAACGATATGTATTCCTCATGAAAACTAAATTTTGGTAATTTGATTGATAATTTAAGTACATTATGCTCCTTCAACATAATAATTTTAGAGCTCTCATACAGACTAAAAAATAATTAAATAATTATGCATGCACCATTTTCCAATACTAAACATTTTTCCACAACTAGAAACTATAGTAAATGTAAGTGGCCTTTAGTCCAGTGGCAGGGGTAAGTCCACTAAATGGTAGATGTACTTGCACTTCTCGGGATCGAGTCCCACCGCCTACACTATGCAGGAACTTGGCTACTGGGCCGGCCCAATATTGTTGACAAAAAAAAAGAAACTATAGTAAATTCAATTTTTTTGTTTTTTTTTTACAATTTTTGAACTTTACTGTTCCGCCAACATTAATTAACCACATTCTTTATTTAGGAATATATCTTATATACGTTTGTTAGAAATAAAAGTGCTCAAATTTAGAATAAACAGTATTGTAGTCTTATAACTGTGCAGAATATGAGTTATGAATTATTTCATTTTAAAATTTGTTTAACTTGATATTAAAAATTTGTTTCTTAGATTTTATTATTTAATAAGAATATATTTTGTATTAATATCTAGAGCATCAATAATACTTTCCACAAATAAATTTTATTTATTTATCCACTTTCATTGTAATATGTGTATAAATTGCACAAATCTTTATATATTTTATTAGGTATATACTTTTAGTAATATATACAATAATATTTGCATGTGTTTTCTTGAAAATATTTTTCCAAACTTTATTATTTTCATATCTTTCATCTCCAAAATGTAAATCAATTATTCAAAATTATATATAATGCGCAATATAACATTTACATATTTTCAAAAGCTTTTCCAATCATATACATTATATTTTAATACTATTATGTGATAGATATATTTTTGATACGTATTATTTTTGTATATAATATGTATTCTTGGATACATATTTCTAAATGATGAACTTATATTATTGTATATTTGTTATATTGATTTGGTTAAAAATTAGTCTAATATCATTGAGTTTATGAAGTGTATTAATGTTTTGGTAAATGAGAAAAAAATAAAAAATGACACCTGTCAAGATTTAAAATATCTGATGTGTTAAAAACTCCTTTACCAATTCAAAACTTGAAGATAATAATGAAGATTTAGTCTTTAATCTTAAAATGGTTTGATTCAGTCTTAGATCAAAAATCAGTAAAAAATAGAAAACTATTATAACTGAGAAAATCAAGCAGAATTATTCGTCACTCTTATATTTATTCCCACAACTAATCTCAAACTGTTTAGCGAGAAAAAAAAACTAATCCAATATTTCGATTTAAAGCTTCTATAGTAACTCTAACGACTGTGATATTTTGAAAACCTTTCACTTCCATTTTAATGGCGTAAACGACGATTCTTCGAATTCCTCTTTTTGTATGCTTAACGTTTGTTTTTGTTCTATGTATGATTTTTTTTCTTTTTTTTCGGATTAATGTAGAATATGTATGTCTTCTTCAATGTTGTTGTTACAGTGAAAATTTTGATATAATGAAGATGGATGAGTTTCGTGAAGCTTCGATGTTTTCGAGTCCACAAAGAACACCAATGAATATCAATCTTCATCAACAAAATCTCTTTAATGGAGATTTTAACAGATTCTCTTTTAATTCGTCGTCGGATTATTCATTATCGAGTTCTATTTCTAATGGATTTTGTTCGACTGAGGATAGTTCTTCTCCGTTTGCTTCTCCTCCGTTTAATGGAAGTGTTAGTAAGCAAAATCACGCTTCGTCGATCACTTATCATCATCGTAATAATTTACTGTTTCATAAGGATCATGAAAAGAGTGTTAATGGTGATGATGATGATTTGGGTTTGTGTGAAGATTTTTACCGTATGAAAATCATTGAAGATTCGATTCCTGAGTCTAATCACACAGATTTCACTCGAGATCCACTTGGTAATTTTGGGAAATACGAAACGAGTTTCTCACCTAAACATTATGAATCTAACAATGGTGGTGTTATTGTTGATGGTGGAGGTTTCTTTCGTCAAACGACAAAAGAGTCATGTGACTCATGGTTGAACAACTCTGGATTCGATCAAAGAAAAAATGATGACGAGAAGAGAAACATGTTTGTGAATGGTCATCAAGTTCATGATTCTATAGCCAATTCTCAGCAATTTGGTTGGTCTAGCTACTCAAACAGTAATGGTGGTTATGGTCAGGAGATTTTCGGAATGACGATGAATAGAGGAGGAGCTAGAGACTATTCATCTGCTTACTCGCAGCCACAACCCGAATTTTCACATAATCTTCAGACTTACAGAACAACAACATCAGATATGTTGCCATTGTTCTGCCAAAGTACTCAAGTTCCTTGGGTTTCTAAATGCTCTGAGCCATTTAGCTCTGAGGAGAGTTACTTCATGGATCAGCAGAGAAATGGTACTCGAGCATTGATGTCTGATCTTGGGAATACTACAGAGATATGTCACTCGATTATGCCTAACATTTGTGACATTCAAGGATATGTTTACTTAATGGCTAAAGATCAATATGGATGTCGATTCTTGCAGAGGATTTTTGATGAAGGAGCTTCTTCTGTTGACGCCATGATCATATTTAATGAAGTTATAGCTCATGTTGTTGACCTTATGATGGATCCTTTTGGTAATTATCTGATGCAGAAACTTTTGGATGTTTGTACTGAAGAACAAAGGACGCAGATTGTGCTTGTTGCAACTTCTGAGCCTGGTCAACTTATCCGGATATCTCTCAATGCATACGGGTATGATATAAAGATAGTTTCTTTCTCTAGTTAGTTTCTGATGATTGATTTCATACACTAAAATCATGTTTTGTGTTTGTAGTACTCGAGTTGTCCAGAGATTAGTGGAGACAATCAGAACCGGAAAACAGATTTCTCTGGTGAAATCGGCTTTAAGACCCGGTTTTCTCGACTTGATCAAGGATTTAAATGGAAACCATGTAATTCAACGTTGCTTGCAATGCCTTAGCACTGAAGATAACAAGGTCAAAACAGATAAAGTCCTTTCTTTGTAGTCTCTTTACTCTTGATCTTCATATCATGTTATAGCTAATAAGATTCTGTTTCGTTGTTTTGCAGTTTATCTTTGATGCAGCCACAAAATTCTGCACTGAAATAGCGACACATCGACATGGATGTTGTGTGCTACAAAAATGCATTGCTTACTCAATGAGACAACAACGAGAGAAGTTGATCGCTGAAATCTCTAGAAACAGTCTCCTTCTTGCTCAAGACCCTTTTGGGTAAAATGATCGAACTCTTACTCTTCATTACACACAAAAAACTGTGGATGAATCTTATACAAAAACAATTCTTTTGGATGATCCATTTTGTTACAGAAACTACGCAGTACAGTTCGTTATAGAACTGAGGATTCCTTCTGCAGTAGCGATGATGCTGGCTCAATTAAAAGGGCATTACGTTCAACTTTCAATGCAGAAATTCAGTAGCCACATGGTGGAACGATGTCTCATGCATTGTCCAGAGAGTCGTCCACAAATCGTACGTGAACTCGTCTCTGTTCCTCACTTTGATCAGCTTCTTCAAGACCCTTACGCCAATTTCGTTATCCAAGCCGCTCTTGCCGCCACAAAGGTATATACTAACTTTACATAACCAATCCCGGTTCGGTTCGGTTTACACAATCTCATCCTCAATCTTGGAACAGGGTCCACTTCATGCTTCACTCGTGGAAGTAATAAGGCCACATTCAATTCTACGTAACAATCCTTATTGCAAGAGAATTTTCTCAAGGAATCTAATGAAGAAGTGAAAGATGATGATGTTTTTGCTGAATCTGTAACTTCAAAGAATGTGTTGTTGTTTTTCTTCCCGATCGATCATCTTCTGTGTTTTTCTATGTTCTTATGAATAATCTCTGGACAAAAATTGTCTTTTTGATCCAGAGACGAAGAGCTCAGTCTTTTACTATTATGTATTGTTCTTCTGTTGTTGTTTTTTGGTTTTTTTTTGCTGAGTTATTTTTGGGTCTTGGTAATGGAATTCCTTTCCATGTTGTAACAAACCGGGTTTCTTAATCCGGTTTAGTCTTTGAATAAACACTGATTATATATGGGCTTTCTTTTTGTTGTAATTGATCAATGTAGCCCAACTATGGTGTACGAACACGGCCCAATAATAGCCCAATTCTTTTTTTTTCTTGTCAACTAATAGCCCAATTCTTTGACTATCCAATTCCTTAGTTTTTCTATTCAGACACAAGAGATGATTATCCTTAATCTCAAGTCTCAACTCGGGAGGATTTGGACAATTATGGAGATGAATTATAGTAATAAGATAAATTGTCCACCTAATGTTATGGTTGCATTAATTACCAACATGTAATAATGTAAGTCTTATTAGGGCTATATTCTAAGCAAAGCCATTGTAATAGGTTATATACCCATTCTTAAGTGTCTCTGATCCCAAGGATAAAACATTAATTTCCTAATTTTATCATTCACAAAAACTATGATAATAAAATGTTTGTAGCTATAATGTTTTTGCAATATTTTCAATCTATTAAATTTTTAAGATGTTGTCTGATCTTGAAGAATTATTGATTTTTTTTTCATATTTGAAAGTATTCTAGATGACAAATCGATATTTGGTGAAAAAAACAATAGATATAAATAAATAAAAATTCTATTTGATCAAATACACTTCATTAGTTATTTGTTCTCAATTAATCAAAACTAAATGTTTTTGCATGCGGTACTAAAAATCTTTCGAAAACTTGTACTAGTTTTTTTTTTTGTCTTGGATCGACAAGACTCGATCCATAGTCTAAAGTTCACCTTTAAAATCATTTTTAAGCTACTATAATGTAGCGGGTAAAAATCGAAATCTGATACCAAATTATTAGCTGGATCATTCTAACCATCAGACTCAAATCAATTCGGCCGAAAATTGGTATTAGTTAGTTTCCTAAATATAATAGTAGTTTTTTATTGTTGGCGAACATAATTGTGTTGTATTATTATATATATGTAGACGAACATTATTGTGCTGGTCTATATATTTTCTATATTTTGATCAAATAAAATATATAAACAGATGATGACAAAAACTATATAGAGTATAAATTTAAATAATCTATAATATTATATATTCATAGATATTTAAATTTTTTTCGGCAGGCAATTTAAAACTGGAACACTATTTATATCGCATTTATAATTTATTTGACATAATTTATTGGTAACGCATTTATTTCAGAGGATCAATACATCTTCTGAAACCTAATTCTTGGGCAAATCGACCATAATTAATAACAACATATATCATATTTAATGTTCATCGTCACATGCATTTTGTTTCCAACTAAATCGTTTACTTACTCGTATAAACTTTACATTATCTTGTTTTTCCATAATATATATGTTGTTGACTATTTTATAACTGGCTAATAAATCACTGAGACGACTTTAAGTTAGCACAAAGAGTCAAAACTCAAAAGCAATGCGTCCATGATTGCTTTGATCCTTGCGCACGTGTGTATATTGCGACATTGTATTGCAGGGAACTACAAATAATATGATTCGTTTGGAGTCATGTGATCAAGTAGTAAGGAGCTGGGATTTGTGCATCAATATGCTTCAACTTCGATTTACTTGCTATGCTAAACAAGAACATATTGTTTTCTTTTACTTGGATGAGCTAGCTCAACTGGCAGCACCCCAAACGTTTGTTTGAAAGGTCACCAATTCGAATCTCATGTGTCATGCGGGGAGGAGTGACCAGGGCCAGAGATAGTACAGTCAAAAGCTGGTTCCAGACCTAGAGGAGTGGATTAGGATCCAAAGTCCAACTATTTCCTGGTTACCAAAAAAACATATTTCCTTAATATCTGCACAAATTGAATTCTATTGTATTAAACATATAAATTGGTTGGTTCAATTAATTTTGATTTCAAATCGGTTTCCTTATTCTAGAAACCGGTTATACTTGGTTTAATGGATAGTTAGTTTAGAGTGAGATAGAAGTGAGCTATATAATCTTCTTCTCTCTCGATATTTTCGTTCATGTTCTCAACAACAGTTTTTTTCATATTTAATGAAGATTAAAGTTTTTCTTCAAGATTTTCTTTGTTTCTGATATATTGCATATACAAAAAAGAAAATATATAGGGTTACTTGCAAAAATAACCCTTTGACTTAAGTCAATTGCAAATATAACCTACCATTTTCTCTCTCTTCAAATCCTTCAAAAATATCCCTAGTTCTTTTGATAATTTCGAAAATGCCATTGCTTTTTTTTTTTTTTTTGGTTTACCATTTACCCCTACCTAAAATTACCAAACTACATATCCAACTTCACATATTTACTAAAATGCCATCTTCTTCAATTCTCCAACAACCATTACCAACCAAATTCAAGCTAGTAAATGGTCATCAATCCTATTTTTTTGGACATTACATACTTGTAAACAATCTTCAACCATATTATCTCTCATTCTCT
>OVBA01007878.1:0-13608 GCA_900406435.1 Lepidium aucheri | reverse complement strand
ATAATTAATTAGATAATCAAATTATTAGTTTAAATGGGTTTATATGGGTTTGGTTGTTTGATATAAATTAGAATTATATATTAAAAATATTATTTATTTTGTTAGTTTTGAAATTTATAATTAATTAGATAATAATATTTATTTCATTTTTTCAATTATTTTGGTTTGGTTGCTTGAGATAAATTATAATTATATATTTAAAATATTATTTATTTTGTTAGTTCTGAAATTTATAATTAATTAGATAATTAAATTATTAAATTATAATTTTGTAGGTTTAAATGGGTTTATATGGATACAAAATATTTAAACGAGTTTAAATAGGTAAGGTTAAATGGGTTTGAAATTAAATAGAGTTAAATAGGTTTGAGGTTAAATAAGGTGAGCTTTAAATGGGTTGGGTAAACCCATTTTAACATCCCTACTTAGTGCTAAGATTGATGAAGTACTAATGATTTTCCGTAAAAATTGGCAGTAAGAAAAAAATATACTCCCTTTTAATCATTTTAAATATTTAAAAATGTATCCGTTAGTGAGTCATTTCAAAAGTCCTTTCTACAGCTAATCGATCATTATAATATAATTATCAATTAATCATGAAAAGCAAAAACCATGATTATTTTAACAGAAACAAATCTTATCGAAGTCAACCAAAAGTACTTTTTATTTTTATAAACTTACTGCACTTTTAATTCCTCTTGACCAAGAAAATAACGTATTTTCAATTACAGATTTGGTTAATATTAAGTAAAAAAAAAATCAATTATCTTATGATTGCTTAAGTAAGAATTAAGTAACTTATTGGCTATATATTAGAAATATTATATATTTAACAATTGCTTAATGGAGCCTATGTATACTAATTTTTATTTTTATTGTTTGGGCGTCAAACGTATATATTTTGTTTCTCTTATAATTTCCAAGGAAATTTCCAAGTTTAATCTATGTAATTTACATTCTTTTACTTCGTCTTCTTTTTTTTTAAAAACCAATCATATTTCGCATTAATCTTATTCAACAATTGTGGAATTTTGAATTTTATTTCTTTTGATCAAAATATACAATGATGATGAACAAATTTTTGGTCTTTTTTTTGTTGTTAAGACAACAGTTTCATCTGTCTTTATCATAACGACCGAACAATATACATTTGATTATTAAAAGTTTTAGTTCTCAATTTAAGGGTAGTTCACACGGCAACCAGTCTCATTAGACCACTTCATCTCAAATCATTATCTTTGAATTAGTCTAAAGTCTTCGGTTTCCTTAATTTTTTGTTTTTAGTTTCAAATTCCATTAATTTATTAATTCAAAGATATATGAATAATTGCGGCTTTCACTTGTTTGACTTTCGTTAATTTGTGTCTTTTACGAACCAAATCTTATTTTATTAATAGTAACATATATGTGTGTATATATATAGAGAACCATAACCGAACAAAAACCGTATCACTTTCTTTCTCTCTTTCCCTTTATAGATAAAACTTGGTGAAACCCTAAGTAGCTTATATAAATTATATCAGAAACTTAAGAGTTTTGAGCCTTTGAAATTAATGGCAATAAAAGAACGATCATTGGAGGAGACACCAACGTGGGCTGTTGCTGTTGTCTGCTTCGTTCTTCTTTTTATCTCCATTTTGATCGAATATTTCTTACACTTTATTGGTCACGTAAGCATATTTTTCTTGCTTTTTTACACTACAAAAAATCATATAGACAAACGAATCTGTATAGAATCCGTCTGAAAGAAAGTTTACTCTCGACGGATTCCAGACAGAAATTTCTCATTTTTTCAATATCTTTATAAGTAGGAATCAATGAGTAATTACTCGAAAAAATCCCATGCATAATTAATCTCGAAGTTTTTGTTTTCAGTGGTTTAAGAAGAAGCATAAGAAAGCTTTATACGAAGCCCTTGAAAAAGTTAAAACAGGCAAGTTTCACTTATCTATAACAAAATATATATAAGATGACTTTTTATATAAAAATATTATTGATCTTTCTCAATTTGGGTTTGAAACTAACATTTTCTTTGTTTGGTTTGTCATGTAAATAGAATTGCTGCTATTGGGATTCATATCACTTCTATTGGTTGTATTACAAACACCAGTCTCTGAGATTTGCATTCCAAGTTCAGTTGCTGCGACTTGGCATCCTTGTAGTAGAAATCAAGAGCTCGCTAAATACGGTAAAGACTATGTTGATGATGGCCGTAAGATTCTTGAAGAATTTGATGACTCCAACAACGACTCTTATACTCCTCGTCGAAGTTTAGCCACCAAGGGTTATGACAAATGCGCAGAAAAGGCATGCTCGACACAACTTCTTATTAGGATGATCTCAACTTCTGATGTGAAATATCTGTCGTGTATTTTAACAGTTTCGATATGTTGTGAATGAATTCTTTTCAGGGGAAAGTAGCACTTGTATCTGCCTATGGTATCCACCAACTTCATATATTCATCTTTGTGCTTGCTGTTTTTCATGTTCTCTACTGCATTATAACCTATGCTTTGGGAAAGACCAAGGTACAAGATCTTCTCTTTACAATTTGTTAAGGTCCTTTTATATAGTTTTGTAGTATATTTATGGATGTGTGTTATGCAGATGAAGAAATGGAAGTCATGGGAGAGAGAGACCAAAACTATTGAGTACCAATATGCTAATGGTATGTACACATACATTCACACCATTATCTCAACGGCTTTGATGTTTTTGTTGATCTTCTAAGTCAAAGAAAAAGGAAAACTTACGTTTTAATATTTAATAATTAAAATGAAATTTTCAGAAAAATATTTCGTCTGTAATTTGACTTTTTGATAGCGTTACAACATCATGATCTCGTATCAGTCGGACTAGTTTATATATCTAAATTATATTGTAGTTTATTTTATTGACTTTAGATGATCGGAGAAAATAAGTAAAGATTATCTAATGACACAACTTATTTTGTTTGACTCATCAATAAACAATTTGAGGCAAGAAAATTGCCGTCATTTAAAAATACATAATTTATATATGTTCTGTCCTTTGATAAAATTTAAATCCAATATTTGGTTATTTTAGATCCAGAGAGGTTCAGATTTGCAAGAGATACGTCGTTTGGACGTAGACATTTGAATATATGGAGCAAGTCTTCTCTTACCCTCTGGATTGTAAGTTTTTGAATACATATTTCTTTAAATATTGGTTCAGTCTTTGAGAAAAAAAAACTTATATATTTGCATAATGCAGACATGTTTCTTCAGACAATTCTTTGGATCAGTGACAAAAGTGGATTATCTTACTCTAAGACATGGCTTTATAACGGTAATTAATCATTACTATATATTATCACTTCTTCTTTAGTTTATTAATTAATACCCTTTCGAAAATATAAATTCGTCAACAAAAATAGAGTCAAATATCGTTTTAGAATTTTGTAATATTTTTTAATTGTATAATGAAACTGAATTTACAATATTGTAAATTCATAAACATGGCGCAGGCGCATTTGCCAGCAGGAAGTGCAGCTCGATTTGATTTCCAAAAATACATTCAAAGATCTTTAGAAGAAGACTTCAAAGTAGTTGTTGGTATAAGGTATGTCTATCTTCTCTAATATAATACAACAAATATATATATATATATATATATTGTCAACATTTGCATCCACAAGACCCTATTCATAACTTAATTTATAGCCCTAAAACTTCTTTTTTAAAGCAACTATATTATATCGGGTAAAAATCGAACCATATTACCAAATCATTATCTGAAGTATCATAACTAGAGAGCAACTTGACAATACAACAAATATTTTGTTCCAATATTAATAATCTATTTTTAAAAAATATTAAAAATGTGATTAAGTTACTTATCTTTGTGTGAATGGAAATGCAGTCCCGTGATATGGTGCATTGCTGTCTTATTCATATTGACCAATACACATGGTTAGTCTTTATTCTTTAACTAAACTCATTTAACAAATTAATCAAATTCTATCTCGATGAAAAATAATATAAATTAAAATTAAAATAGGATGGGCTTCTTATCTTTGGCTGCCATTCATCCCTTTGATTGTAAGTAATTAATCTCAATGCTTTTTCAATTTTTTATAGTTGTGAATAAATAATAATAATAATAATAAAATTAATGTGAAATGAATAATAGGTAATATTAATAGTAGGAGCAAAACTACAAGTGATAATATCGAAATTAGGAATAAGGATACAAGACAAAGGAGATGTAGTTAAAGGAGCTCCTGTGGTTCAACCTTGTGATGATCTCTTTTGGTTTGGTCGTCCTCGTTTCATTCTCTTCCTTATCCACTTGGTTCTTTTCACGGTATTTTTTTATTTTTTCCATTTTATTTATGTATTTTTATTCTATTTTACTTGTGATTTCTAATTATGTTTTTCTTTTTCTTTTGTCTAACAGAATGCATTTCAATTGGCTTTCTTCGTTTGGAGCACTGTAAGCAATAACATTCAATCTCTTCTTGAAATTTTCTTTTAATTAACAAAGTTTTTTTTTCATTAAGCAGTATGAATTCACACTCAAAAACTGCTTCCACCACAAAACTGAAGATATTGCAATTAGGATCACAATGGGGTTTGTTAATTTCCTTAATTATATATTGAAATACAAAGAATAATATTATCTTTATATGTATGTTTTGTGCTTTAATTAATTTTGGAATTCTTCTTGTTTTATGACAGGGTATTAATACAAGTTTTATGCAGCTACATCACTCTACCTCTCTATGCTCTTGTCACTCAGGTATATTCTTTACTTTATAAACATTGTTGTTTTAAGATAACAATCAAGCTCTCATTAGAAAGTTAAGAATATCAACTTTCAACTTACTATCTATGTAGGATTCTCTAACACTACTGTGATTGCAGATGGGAAGTTCAATGAGGCCGACCATATTTAACGAAAGAGTAGCTAATGCATTGAAGAAATGGCACCACACGGCTAAGAAACACACAAAACATGGACACTCAGGGTCTAACACACCTTTCTCAAGCCGCCCTACAACGCCAACACATGGTATGTCACCGGTGCATCTCCTTCATAACCACCATAACCGCAGTCTCGACCATCAAACCAGCTTCACTGCCTCTCCTTCTCCTCCTAGATTCTCTGATTTTAGCGGCCACCCCAATGGCCATCAGCATTTCTTCGATCCTGAATCTCAGACTCACTCTTTCCAACGTGAGATCACAGATTCTGAATACAGTCATAATCATCATCCACAAGCTGACGTGGTAAGTTCTGTTAGAGAAGAGGAGATTGTTGAGCATGTTAAAGTTGGTATGCCTGAGTTTACGTTCAATAAGTGATAAGATTCCTTAAACTTTTTGCATCTTCATTCTTTGTATATACCAAAACAAATAAACTAAGGAATGAATACTTCTTACTTTCTTTTTTTTTTTTCTTTCAATGAATTTTGATGTAGGCTCTAGATTCGTACTAATAAGCACCATTAATTAAGACTTCTTTTTTAGACTGCAACCAAATATGTTTAGGTTTTGGGCTTAACCCTGTACTTAGCACTCATTGCAGCAATGATGGAAGTCTAATCTGTGATCTTGAAGCAGAGCAAAAGGAACTTGATGTCTCGAATACTATGCTTGTAGTCATAAGTTATGATCATATCATTATGACAGAGACAATGTCCGTCTGATAGAATTAGATATGGAACAAAATCTATATACTCTTTCTATCGAAACTCAAGCTCCTACTAAGAAACCCTTTGTGTCTTGACAACAATATACATTAGTTGCGTTCTTCTGGTTCTGAGCTAGTTTGAGATGTTCAGGCCCGCAGTGCAATTGGAACAGACTGAGATAAGTAGTTGACATAACCTTCAGAAACCGAGATCACAAGCCGATGGCAAGCACGAGCAGTGGCGGTGAGAGACATGACAAAGGAAGTCCAGCATAATTTGAACATCAAAACTCGGTCACTCTTTGCAGACTTCAGTATTTTTCTTAGTATCACTCTGACGCGTTTGTCTTCGATTAAAATCTTGAAGTCTTTGACTGTGTTGATTCCTGAAGATGGTGGTGTGTCTGAAAGAGAAATAAAATTAAGGGATTTAATTCTAAAGTGTCCGATCATCCATTGGTACAACGTATCTGCAATCGTTGTACAAAGTTTCTGGCGGATGACATGTGCCTCTCTTGAAATAAAGGCCTGGATTAATGAAGCCCCATTCTGTGCAGAGATCGAAACCAAGTTAATTACTTTGATAATCTATTTCTCAAAGAAGACAGATCGACTTAAACCACAAGTTAAAGCCTAGATGGGATATATCCATTAACAATAAAAATGGCTATCATAACCATTATCAGATAGGTAACTTAATCCTCGCTTAATTTGTCAAGACTAATTTATAAGTCGGAAGAAAACTGAAGATACGATGGGAAGAGGAACATTAAGAATGTGGAACTAACCGCAGCCATCACGAGTCTTCTAAGAACCACACCGTCTTTGGATGCCAAAAGTCTCAAGACCAAACTTACAGTGTCAGCATCTCTGTCCGTTTGATTGGAACTTCTATCAACAGAAGTTCCATCCCTCGAGGAAGTTAGCAGTGGCGAATGTTTCCTGGAGTAGGTATCAAATAACTTATTATAAAGAGATACAAAACACAAGGTAGCAAACAATAAAGAAGGGCTAAACAAGAAAGGATGTACGTATGAAGATAATTTAATGTCGAATCATTCTCAGTTTGGAAGCCTTGTTGCTTGTTCTTGGTTGTGAGCCATAAGTAACTTTAGAAGCCCTATAACTTGATCTTTGTCGTACGCTATGTAACTGTGTAACTAGTCATACAATTAGGAATTACATATGATCTGGTGCTTCTTGTAATACTAACAATTGTTCTCTGTTGCTAACCTCAAGAAAGTACTAAGAAGAGATCCAGAGGCACTAAATTTCTCATAATTTGCATATTACCTAGCACACCTCTTTATGATGCAGAGCTATAAGATAACTAGACATAATTCATATAATTTAGGGTTAAATGTCTGATTCATTATACCTTGTAGAACCGTTACTCAGGAATAGAGCAACCCTTTCCCATCGGAATTCCTTCTTTCGGTTAAGGACTGCCTACAGACACCAACAGAAGTTTAGATAATTATCTACTCTGACACATATCTTATCTCGCATTTTGAACCAATGAATGAGCAGTGAAAATCAACAAGTGACTGGATTGCCAGATTACTACAAATGATATTATAAAGTCAAGTTTTTACTGCCAGTTAGCTTCATGAAAGAGAGTATCTACTTTATATTGCTGTGAATCTAAGAAGTCACTTATAGGGCACTAGAAATTGTATAATACCGAGTGAAGAATTTTCCTTGTTGCAGCTGAACTTTCTGTGAGGAGTTTTTGAACCACAAAAGGGTATGCAGCCTCAAATGCCTTAAAGTTTGGATCTCCAGCTGCTGCCAGACCTGAGAAGATACAAATAGAAAGCTGGTAACGGATAGATGGAAAAAAACTAACTGAATATTCTTTTAGGATATAAGCCAACAAAAAGAATGACGCAAAATGCCAAGTCGTGGTTATTCAGCGTGGCTAGAAAGAAATGACAAATAAAGTTATCGGATTACTGTCATTCATTATCAACCAAGTTCATTTCCTGACTAGAATTTACTGTTTTTCTATCACATCCATATAACAAAGAGACACCAGGTTAAGGAAATATATAAATCACGTATGACAAATGATCCATGCAAATGCACATTTTCAAAAGGTAGATTCTCTCTTTACATATTCAAACATGCTTTGAAGGACAACGAGAACTCAAAGATTCAATTACAATTACCTTCCAAGCAAGCAAGAGAACGCAAGACAAGTGTGAAGTATGGTGGCATGCGTAGCTGATAGTTCAGGGCCACTTTGAGTATTTTACTAAGCACCTATATAAAATTAGAGCATTGGAAGGAAAATTAGTGAATCCACTATTACTCAACCAGAAGATAAAACTACAACAACAGCGATTGGATGCATTCTCTCATGTAGGAGCTACAAGATAGAGGCACTGTTAGAATATATGAGTGCAGACAGAACTTCTTACCATCCAAGCACTTTAAGGGGCTACCTACAGGATAGTAACACAGAGAAGAATGTGATAGAACTGCAAGAGAAACCACTTCTAATTTGGTATAACATGAGTTTTTGTTAACGGTCATAGATCAATTATATTTGTCTCTCCAATCCTGCAAGTTCAGGCATTGGCGCTTTCCTACATACCCTGAATCGTTATGTTGAACTATAGATACCTCCGTTTTCCGAATTCTTAGATAATTATAGTCCTCTTTGTTAGGGTAGTTGCCTAGTTGGTAGTATGAAGTTAGAGCTTATAAAGGATTTAAGGTGTCTTTGGACGTATATGGGGAAGGATTTCCAATTGAATTTATATGTGTCAATGAAGTTGCAGTATAAAAAAAATTAAAATACATGTCTCACCTTAGTGAACTCGATATCAGGAATTCCATTTCTTAGTTCAACCTCTCCCAACGCATATTCCAGATCCTGGATTTTTTTTAAAGAATTATAAGATACGAGAAATAGCAACTTCTCCAAATTTAACATGCAAAACATTCAGCTATATTCTTATAGGAAATACACCAAAAATTATTTATTTACCAAAGTAAAACGACGGGTATTAACGCCTGGCTTGATGACATCCATATCAGTTAATGCTTCAACAAGAAGGGGCCAATCACCATTCACAATATGCACAATAGATGCGAGCATAGCAAGCTGATGTTTTCTTTGCATTCGACAAACTAAACCAAAGTCCAAAAACCTTGCATAGAATCATGTGGTTATTAAGTCAATATCATCCTGTCACAGTTGGAATGTTCTGAGGAACACTGATGAATGGTCAAGAGATACCCTATTTGTCTTGATGTCGTGTATCGCAGATTTCCAGGATGTGGATCTGCGTGCAGAATACCTGTATCAAGTAGTTGAACAAGAGTTGCTTCTACTCCTTTGTTCACCTATATAAAAATTAAAATGAAAATCTAAGCTGTTCGAACATCATATATTCTGGAACTAACAATTGACAAAATATCACGGATCAAAACAATTTACGTTTAAATGCCGTTCAATTCAGAAGGCATCTACAAGATTTTTTTTACTATTTTCACTGAGTGTATTGTAGTAATGTCATAGTAAACTAGAATATAGTCACAATACTTTGCTATTATAATTATCCAGCAGTTCTGTCACTACTACAAAAATTAACCTACCAGATCAAGAAGACGCCTTTTCGCTTCGAGTTTTTGTCTCTCATGACTGTCGCCAGAAGATATTGCGAGTAAATCGGTTGGGCTTTCGCCAACCATCCATTCCATGGTCAAAACTCTTTTGCGCGTTAGATGTTGATACACTTTTGGAACCCGGATATAGGAAAATCGTGAGTGAGCTTCCTTAAGACAATGAAGTACTTTAGTCAGTAAAAAGAAAAGACAAGATACTTACTGTTTACCCAGCCCAAAAGATCTGGAAATAATATAGATACTAGCAAAAAGACACATTGGATAGTAGAAAAGATACCATGGACTTCAATTACACAAGCTAGATAAGCAAAAATTAGACGCATGGAAATCATACTTAAATGGAATAGGAACGAATTTTCTAACAGAAGACGCAAAAGCATTAACTTTGTTTCTTGACGGCATTTTTTATACATACTAAACGAAAAACATAATGACTAGTACCCGAAATTCAGAGGCATTGGCAGCCTCTAAAGTAAAGTCCAATTCTCCAGCCAACCCCTTTCCAAGCTCATCAGCATATACACGAATGTCATTTTCTCTCTTTGCTATCTTCCGCAATACACCTAACTGCAACAACAAAATAAATATCATATGACTATGACATGATTCAAGCAGATTGACATGAAGATACTTTGGTGAATTTCACACAAACCCCAAGACGTAAAATGTAAATGTCGCGTAGCACTGTATGTCTCAGATCAGGACGCTGAACTTTCACTGCAACATCTAAACCATCAAGAGTCCGTCCTCGGTAGACCTAAAAATAGCATACCAAGTATTAGACTTGCATCCAACATGTTGATTCATATGATCCTTATTTCTTGCAAGATAAAAACCAGAGTAAATACCTGACCAAAGGATGCTGCTGCTACAGTTTCTTGAGAGAACTGGCTAAAGAATGATTCAACA
Source organism: Lepidium aucheri (assembly GCA_900406435.1). Taxonomy (NCBI): domain Eukaryota; kingdom Viridiplantae; phylum Streptophyta; class Magnoliopsida; order Brassicales; family Brassicaceae; genus Lepidium; species Lepidium aucheri. The sequence continues at coordinate 3,408 of OVBA01007878.1, read as the reverse complement.
GGAGCACCCAATTCCTCTTCAATGATTTTTACAGCCTCAGGCCTGGGAAAAGGAGGGATTCGCTCATGCAGTTCAGACAGTGCCTGCAGTTTCAAATCATAACCCAGTTAGTAACATTTAAAAACCAACATAATCAGAAAGCTGCATCACTAAGAGCAACAAAATGTGATATGTGGAATAGAGAAAGAACCATGGAAACATATAGCAAAAAAGCACGTTATTTTATAATATCTACGAAGTAATGATTTACTATTATAAGCTAAGCGATTTAGACACGTATGAACATAATTTCTATCTGACCTTGGCGATTTCAGTCCCAGTGAGATCTGGCCTCGTGGAAAGGGATTGACCAACTGAACCAACAGAACAGATGGAAATCTCATTCACAACAGAGAAAAGTATCTAAAATATGGCTTCTTGATGTAAATGGAGACTGATGGAGTTTCATACTTCCTAATTATAGATAGTCAGACCTTTAATAAAAGTGGGGCCCAACTGTAGCATGGTTTCTTTCAATACCATCCCAAAATTCTGCCCTGAAGCTTCTAAATTTTTTCCCTTGTCTGATGTTGATGTTCGTATTCTGATGGCAGCAATCATGAATGCAGAAAATACCTATACATTAGCAAATAATTAAAATCACATCCACACATTCTGTCGCCTAAGGAATGTAGGAATACTAAAGTGAGCTAAGATATCATTCCCCGTAAACAGAAAATGGTACAAACTATATATAGATGACTCATAAAGAGGTCACCCTAATTAACTCTTAACAGATACCTCCAGAAGCCTAAAGGCAACGACATGCGGCCTGCAATTAAAGTAATCTGCTACAGCTTCTGGATCATAAACTTCAGGAAGTGGTCTTGACCACATCTTAGAAAGACAGTAGAAGTAACCAGCATATGCTTCGATAGCTTTGACATCGGCCATAAACAAGTCCACCCCAGAGAGTCCTACCAAGCGATTTGAAAAGCATCAGCAAATGATTACCACTAACACTAAATCAATTAAGTAAGAAAGATATATTAGGTAGGGGCCGTAGATAAGGGTAACAGATAACTACAAGAATGGCTTCCTCACGTTTTTGGTTTAATATAAATGTTTACAGACGAGTAGGCTAATTACTTCAATGATTATAATGTGATTGTAGGCAGTTCTCAGAAACAGAAAGTGAAACCAAAATAAATTAAACAAGAATAGAAATCATGAAATCATTCATCTATCAGACAAGTATTCTTCTTGATCACTGAAAGAAACCGGTTTCCCTGATACTCCAACCTAAAGCTCTTATATTTTCAATCACAACCACCATAACATTCTGCCATTGAATTATCTAAGAAGCTGACTTTCCTATGTGGCTCCCTCAAGACGCTATCATAGGACTACTTTCTTACAGGATACATTTAGTTCAACAATAAGATATGTTCCAAATTAAAAATCATGATAACCGAATGTGTAATGGGTATTGATCCAAATAGAAAAGCAAACCTGAGTATGAAGGTTGAGGCCAAGGTTCCAAATTCGGAGAAGCATGATCCTCAAGATGCCGAAGCCAAAACAATTCGTCGGCGGTTTTAGTCACTTCCGGGACACGGAAAACCTCGTTCGCCCAACGGATTCCAATGCCGATTTTATTCTTCAGGAAATCAACGTCATTGCGCACAACTTCGGCGACGTGGCCAAGACCGACGGACACAGGTGATGAAGATCTTTTTTGCTTAAGTCGCCTCAATTCAGCAACGGCGAAAGATGATCGAAAGGACCGTCGAACTGGTGTTGGTGGTATAGTGGAACGAGAAGGCGATGGAGATACCAAGGCCATGTTTGATCGAAGAAGCATAGTTAGAATTGAAATCGGAATTTGAGAGACATTAGAGAGTTTGAGAGACTGAGAGTTACGGCTAGCTCGGGACTGAATTTGCTTTTCTTTTTTTTTTTTTTTTTTTTTTTTAATTTGTGGTGGAAAGGAGGGATGCACGTAAGCGTGTGATCTTCAAAGAGTCGTGATAAGATTGAAAATTTGGGACTCCTCAAGTAAATGAGTCCGGTTTAGTTATACAAAACCAGTTATCGTTTTAATAGAACCGGTTCTGATTTTGTAAAAGGCTCCAAGCCCAAGAATTACAAGGGCCCATTCAATAAAGATTATAAGGTTTTATGAATGGAAAAAAAAAAAACTCCATTTCTATAAAAATACACAAAATAAGTCGAAAATAATAAGAAATATGTTATGAAACTAAGGGAATTGAGAAGTGAATTGTATATTATTAATGAACAAGAGTTACATATTTATATTTATAGGGGAATACAATCCTATGAATAAGTAAAGTCTTTATAAAATAGGAAATAAGTTAAACCGTCTTTAATCTAATAGGCTGGTTATGGAGTCCATCCATATGATTTATAACACTCCCCCTTGGATGACATAATCATGCCTGACACTTAACCGAGATCTCTATAATGTGCTGGGAAATGTTGCCTCATTAAAACCTTACCAGGAAAACCCAGTGGGATAAAACCATGGTGAAGGAAAAAGAGTACAACACGCACTACTCCCCCTGATTTGAGCATCACTGTAGATCCTTAAGTCTTCGCATTCCGATCTGATGGATGAGCTTCCGGAATGTTGAAGTTGGCAATTAAACAGGTCGGCTGAATTCTTGCTTGATCGGATCTATTAAACTTTGACCTGCCTGTTCTTCTGCAACTTGTGGGTGAAGAAGAACTTAGGCAGAATATGCTTTATCCGATCTCCTTTGATGTAGCCGTCTTAAGTTGAGCAATACATGCAGCATTATCCTCGAACATAACCGTTGGCTCCTTATCTTCTTTCATGCCACAATCGGATCGGATATGTTGAGTCGTGGACCGTAACCAAACACATTCTCTGCTGGCTTCGTGAATGGCTAATATTTCTGCATGATTGGATGAGGTGGCCGCAATTGTCTGCTTCATAGATCGCCAAGATATAGCCGTTCCTCCATGCTTGAAAACGTATCCGGTTTGTGACCTAGCTTGGTGCAGATCTGACAAGTAACATGCATCAACAAAACCAACTAATCCATCTGTGTTATGGTTAGTGTAAAACAATCCTAAGTCCTTAGTCCCTTGTAAGTATCTTAGGACGTGTTTGATACCATTCCAGTGCCTTTGAGTTGGACATGAACTAAAACAAGCTAGGAGACCCACGGCAAAACATATGTCTGGTCTAGTATGACTAGCCAAGTACATTAAAGCTCNGTCTGGTCTAGTATGACTAGCCAAGTACATTAAAGCTCCTATGGCACTGAGGTATGGCACTTCCGGACCGAGAATTTCTTCATTGTCCTTCTTTGGACCGAATGGATCGCTGTTCAATCCGAGGCTTCTAACAACCATTGGGCTGGTCAATGGATGGGCCTGGTC
>OVBA01007877.1:0-13609 GCA_900406435.1 Lepidium aucheri | reverse complement strand
TTTGAGTTAACATCATGTTTACCTTTTTGAATGCACAGAATGTCGAAATAAGCTTTAAATCGTTACTTTTGGCTCCAAATAGCACCAAAAATGAAAGATTAAAAATTTTAAGACCATGAAAACGGAAATTAGTAAGTTTTTTAGATAGAATTAAAGAGAGAATGAGAGATTGTTAGGTTAGAATTGGTGAATAAGCATAATAAGGTGAAAATTGGTTGGTGATGGTGCATTAAGAGCTTCAATTTAGGTTGGTAATGATGGGTGAGAGAATTGAAGAAGATGACAATTTTGTAAATATTTGAGATTTGAGATCTACTTTAGACTTTTTCATTGTGAAGAAAAAAAAAAGAAAAAAAAAATTGATGACAAAATCGAAATTAAGGGAAAAAATAAGGTAAAATCGAAAAAAAAAATGTTGCAAAAAAGGGGTTAGTTTTTAATTGACCCAAGTCAATGGGTCAATTTTGCAACTACCCCTTATTTTGCAACATTTTTTTTTTGCAAAATCCTAGGTGCCACAAATCCTAGCCGTTGCAGGAGAAAATTCTCCACCACCGCTGCTAGCCACCGAAGAAAACCTATCGTTAAAGAAACCAATACCTCCAAACCACCAAGTTGTTAACAGCTTCGTCCATGCTAGAACCGTAACCATAAGGTGCCACCGAGAAATAACTAGGAACCACATCTGAGAACCACTGAAGCTGAAGAATATGAGATTTAAACAAAACGGAGGCTTACTTGGGAGGAGGAGGAGAGGAAGCAATCTTCTCAGGGTCCTTTTTAAAACCAGGGCTTCCCCAATCAACAGTTTTACTCAAAACCACCAGAGAAAGACACCGCCACCATAAATATCTTTCTGATCCGCTGTCATCCTAAAAACAGACGAATTTACTCGTCAATCTACCAGCCTAGGCCACTTCCGATATAACCACTCACCAATACTACCTCTGAAACATAACAACTTTAACTGAACCAAGATGAAGCGCCTAGGACAGCGCCGAAAAGATGGACAAAGAGCTTCTCTTTACCGACTTCATCCACACTATAACTAGGTCCAAAAGCTCCACCAAGTCAACATTGGCTTCGTCCATGCTAGAACCGGATCCACAAGACTCCATCGAATAGCTCTGCTACGTCTTTGCTTCCACGAGGCTAGATATGGAGATCTACCAAAAAGGCCACCTAACCACACCCTGGACACAGAAGAAAAGGCTAGACGAGAAGGAAAGAAAAAAGAATGGAAAAAGAGTTTCTCTGGTCACTGACAAAGACGCCGGCGACCAAAGAGAGAGACAATGGAAGAGCTGCGGCGACTAGAGCTTCTTTTATTTGCGAGAAAATTTTCATCTCAAAGGCCCATTCTTCATAATAGTTGGCTTTATCGAATTATGATGCATTATACACTATAATCAGTGCCTACGAATTGCAAATCCTGAAACCCATTTTATTCTGTTTCTATTGAGAATTTAAGTAAGTTCCTCTGCCATTTTATCTACAATACTTAGTTCAATAGTAGTGTACAACAATTTACAGCATAATTTGCAATAGACACCATATATATAGACAATTTCTTTTCTGATAATAGAAGAGACAAAATCTTACCCCATATTGATGCAATTTTTCTGGATTCAAATGACTTTTTTTCTACCTAGTTAAATTCAGGTGTCTTACAGCTACAAGATATCGGATTTCATAAACCAGTAATTGTTCACCTAAAATATATTTCATGGACTTTGACAGTTTATTATTCAACGCCTTTCAAATTTTTTTTTTTGGTATTGTTTTAGCGGAAACATTTACGCAATTTGGGATTTTTTATTATCAGAATAGGAGGAAAAGTAAGATTCAATTGGCAGACATATACATTACACAGTCGGTCTTTTCAGTTTATATCTAATATGAATATCTTGTATTGCTGATATGTGAATGAAATATTCTGTGATAGATAAAGTTCATGACCTAAATAAACAATCTGACTTCTTGGGTATTTGTCAATGATTATGGCATATTTTGTAATTAGTGAATAAATTGATGGTGGTGTCGGCGTTGTTGTATTTCAAATACAATGTCATTTTATTTGAACAATTATGGTCGCTTATTTACATATATTTCAGGCCTGTTCTTTTAACGATCGATCCAATTATGCAACTAATTTTAGGTATAATTATGTGAAAAGTACATATACCAAGCTGTGAAACTTGTCGCAGCGATCATTTAAAACTATTTTTAGGGTCGCTAGAAAAATTAACGACAATGACGATGATACTTTTTAGTCACAGCGTCAGTAAGTTTGTCTTCAAAAATTTATTTCGTTTATCTTTTATGTTTAAATTTTATATCGCTCAGTGACGTGAAAAAGAACAGGCCCTCCATCATTAGCGACATATTTATTCTAATGTTCCTAAAGAGCATAATAGAGTTTTGGATTTAAGTCTACAATTGTATCTAGATGTTTTGGATTTTCCCTTGACTTTATCTAAGTTAGATTTGAGGCTCATTCTATTTCATACTTGTTCTGCTTTTTATTGTTCATAGTAATACAATGGTCTTGACTGGTTTCATTTTTGTGTTATAAAACAGTTTGAGAAATTCTAATTCTGTAATCTACATGGCATAATATTCGTAGTTGTAATGATGAAATTTCGGCTATTGGTCTTATTTTTTCTCTTTCGATTCTATCATCTACTTTCCCATGCCACAGATGTGACATTTCAGTATAATGTTTTTATTAATTTCGGGTTTCAAATAGTGCCTTAATTATATTTCAGTATAATGTTTTTATTGATTTCTGGTGAAGTTTCTACATTCTTGTTTAGATACAAAAAAATTTTTATACAAAGAGTTCACCTGAAGTCTGCTGATAACTGTGTCAGTTTTGCAATTGACTGAAAATTTGACTTTTACGTAGGCTTCATTTGAAGTATCAAAAAATCACGCAGACTTCCCCTCAAGTCTACGTTTCTTAGAGGGGTTATTTTTGTAGTTGACCAACATTAGAGTTATTTGACCAAAAAGATCTGGAAATTTGTGTGAAAGCGTTGATTTCACCTGAAGTCTTCTTATATTCTAAAGACTTTAGGTGAAGTCTCTGTTATTTTGTACTTGACCAAAACTCCTTATGATTTCTGTGAAATTAATTAAAAAAATTAAATATTTATAAAATAACAGAGACTTCTTTTGAAGTCTTCTCCATTTACATCGAAGACTTCACTTGAAGTTTGCGTTGTCGAAGACTTCACTTGGAAACTTCTGCATTAAAAGTCAAACTTAGTCAATTGCAAAAGTAACATCTGTTTAATAAAGTCGACTTCAGGTGAAGTCTCCGAAATTATGTGAAGATTTCTATTTTCAGATGAAAGTCTACTTATAAAATTCATTATCCTGGATAATTGCAAATATAACCTCCAAAAATGTAGACTTTAGGTGAAATCTTCGTCTAGAAAGTCAACATTTAGTCAAATGTAAAAATAACATACGAAGACTTCAGCTGAAGCCTGCTATTTATCTTCATATATTCTACACTTGTAAAGTAGACTTCGGGTGAACTCTTTGAAGATAAACAGTAGACTTCATGTGAAGTGAGCTAGTTTAATTTTGTTAAACATGCATTTAAAGTATGTTTAAATTTTTCTTTTATTTTTTGTAATTTTTTCTATGTGTGTTTAATACTTTGTTTGCTTTTGTACAAGTTTAACATAGTTATATATTATTGTTAAATCTATGTAAATTGTAGAAATAATATAGGTAGTTAGCTCATGTGAAGTCTACTCCAAGTTGACTTCATGTGAAGTCTGCTACGTAAGTTTATGTATAAATGCATTAAAACATGTTTAAATTTTTTCTTATATTTTATATAGTTTTCCTATGTGTTTGATACTGTATTTGGTTATTTCTAAGTTTAACATGTTTATATATTATAGTTGTGGTTGTATAAATTTTAGAAAAATTCTATGTAGTTAGCTCATTGAAAGTAGATTTCAGGTGAGGTCTGCGTCGATTTAGACATCATGTGAGTAACTTAGTCATTTACAAAAAAAATATTTTGTAATAATTTGTGAAGTCTCTATTTATTACAAATTTGTTATTTCTATTGTTTTTCATTTCTTTACAACTTTATCTTTTGGCATATGAATTATAAATCATGCAATTTTACATGTTCTTATCATAAATTGTAAAAAGAAACACTTCCATAAATTAGTTCATGTCGTCTTTAGTTCAACATTAAATTTAGACAAAACAACATTTTTTAAGAAAAAATCAAAATACTAAGTTTCCCTTAAAATAATCTCAACCAAGTGTAATTTAATAAATTATGTCAAAAAACTTAAATCTTTAACTAGAACAGACAAAAAAAGTAGAACATTTCACAAGATCTCATTTCAAAAATAAATTTTTAACTAGAAAATCAAACTTGCACACAACTATCATTACAGATGAAATCTTTCACAAGAAAAGTTTAAAAAAAGTATATCTTGAAAGTGTGAGTTTTAACGTCATAGTCATGTCACATGATGATGTTAATGATGTCACGTGATTGAGTTAATGAAGATCATGTGAAAGCACATGAAGACTTAGAGAGGAAGACTTCAAGGTTGTTAGAGATTTAAATTGGTGATAAGGAAGAATCTTTAGAAGATCTTATCAAAAGGAAAAGAAAAATATCCTTTTTGATAAGAAAAAATTGTGAGAGAGATTTTGGGGTAAGGGAGTTTCTCTTGTGCCTATAAAAGAGAAAGTCAATTGTAAACCTAGTTTTCTAAGAACTTAGGCCGTTAGTTTTAGAGAGATTAGTGAATTGAGCCTTAGGTTTTAGGCAAAAGTATAAGCTTGTTAGGGGTCTAATTTGACTTATAGGGTCATGTTTGGGGTTAAGAAATCTAGATTTAGATTGGTTTCTTGGAGAGTAATTTCCAACAAAGTGAGAAGGTTTTGTAAGAAAATTTCTATTTGAGTAAATCTATTTTTTGTGTGTTAATGGTATTTTTTGTACAGATTTATAATCAGTAATCTATTTTGGTGGATTCTCTCCACTTTAATTTGGTGTCAGAGCCGGATAGCGACCGAATAAGGAGTATATTCAAAACTGGTGAAGATCCAGGAGGACATGGAGAATTCACAACGACTTGAGGCTGATTAGATGGATGCTTTCAAAGATAAGATTCATAAGATGGTGAAAGAACATCTGAGGAGACTGAATAAGGGTCAATGGCGGAAGGAAGTATTGTGCACAAAACAGAGGTGTGAAAAGAAGATCCAGAAATCTTCAAAGGAAAGCAACAAAAATCAAGGTTTTGATGACACACATACATGACGTTGTTACTTGCCTAGAAGAAAAATGACACCTTCATTTGTTGGAGTGGAATTGATACAGACGGTGATGCGCAGGAAATCAACATTCTGAACAACTTTGAAGCACAACAGGGTGTTGTAGAACTTTGAGATGATGAAGATACAATGGCTAAAGAAAGTGAGTCTGATGATGAATTGGATATGGCTCTAGAAGAACAGTTGAGCATCATGGTAGCATCTTTGTGAAGAAAACAAACGTCTAAAGGTAGGAAAATAGGTCGTTGTTGATTTGCTTCGACAAGCAAGAAAGAGCTTTTAGATGTCAAAGCTAAGAATGTTGAATTGGAAGGAAAATTAAAAGAGCAATTACGCAGCATCAAGATGTTGAGCTAAGGAATTGAAGATCTTGACAAAGTCTTGTCCTTGGGAAGAACAAGCAATGTTAGTTGGGGGATTGGATACATGGGAGTAGGGTCTAGTGGTATGACAAAGTTTGTTAAAGCTGCACCATAAGTGAATAAATCAACAGAGCCGTGTGTGACACATACCAATACCAAGCAGAAGCATTCAACCTCAAAAGGCTGCAGAAAATCAACACCGAGAAAACAACCTTATACTCTACAGAGATCCACGAGCAGACTTGTGATGACCCAGAACATAGCAGATCTAGATGTTCACCGCAACAACATAACAAGACATGTTGTTAAGAAAAGAATTGCTGATTACTTTTGGAAGCAAAAGATTGATTGTTGGTATTGTCGAAAGCGTAGTCATGTCAAAGTTGAATGTTACAGCTATCTGAACAGAAGCAAACACGTGATTAAGCATGATAAAGTTTACTGGGACAATCAGACAAGAACAACTTTTGGGTTCAAAGGTATGATTTGTATCATCATCCTCAACACGTTGAAGATTGGCAATGTTGTGACAAAAGAATGTCTCATCACATGAGGGGTATACAAAGATACAGACATAAGTATGATAATGTGTCTAATAAGGGAATGGTAGTGTGTTGTGAGGTTGAAAGGAATAATCAGTATTGGAACACACATGCGTATGGAGTAATACAAACAATAAGAGTAAAAAGGGGGGGTGGAAGCAACATTGTGATTCTCTTAACAATAACTTGTTGTGGTTGTTTTTGTCTTGATGTGCACTTAAGCAAGAGATGATGGTTTGGCTGTAGATGGATCCAAATGTCTAATTATGGGGGACAAACATTTTAGGGGGAGCATTACATCAAGAAGATCATGTAGAAGGAGAACGTAATTGCTCAAGATGCAAAACAGGAACCTGATTGTTAAAGATGGAGAATATGAACGTGCTCATGTTTTCTCGAGATGCACATCAAGTCAAAAAGGGAAAGATTGAAAGTGTAAGTTTTGGACGTAACAGTCATGTCACGTGATGATGTTTATGAAGATCATATAAGAAGCACATGAAGACCTTGAGAGGAAGACTTCAAGGTTGTTAGAGATTTAAATTGGTGATCAGGAAGAATCTTTACACTACAAGAAATTGGTGTATTAATAGCACCAGATAAACGCTATATATTGGTTATGTAGCGTTTTAGTAAATGCTCTATCTGCGCCCGTTATAGTAGGTTGAACACTTTCTATAGCAGCTTTTGGTGTGCTTTAATAGATTTTATTAAATTAGCGCTTCTTTAACTGCAATTATACGTTATAAGATAGCATTTTATTTTTGTTATAGTAAAGTGATGTTAATTCTTTATCTATAGCATTTTTTTGTTATTGTATATTTTATTTAGTATGAAACGTGCTGCTTTCAAATTTGATATAATGAAAATAAAACATATTTCTATTAACTTATATTCACATATTATAGATAAGTTATCAACAACACAAACCAAGCATTAAACTACATCATTTAAACTAAAGAGATGTTTCAATTCAAACCAAAGTAAACAATGTTTCTAGATAAAAAGAAGTTTGTCATTTGACCAAGCCACTATCGTACCTAATGCATCAGAGATGATTTCAACTTTTGAATTTGGTCTCTAAACAGGTGGATCTTGAACCTTGCAGACTTCTACCCAAACCTTGGAAGCGTTAAGACCCAATGGAACAAAATGGACAACATCTATTAGGTTTGTAGAACACACTCTTCCTTTGGCAACTTTTTCTTCTGTTCCAGAGCAATCTAAGAGGATGAATTTTTTCTTCACACATTTGCTGGTTTTGGGGATGTTACTTACACTTGCATTAGTACTCTACAATAAAATCCAAACAACTCATGTCATAGTGAATCATAAAATGCAACATTAACACCACAGATGAAAAGAAAATATGTTGTTACCTTTGGGGATGCATTCTTTGAAACTGGTTCATGGCGTGACTCTTCTCGAGTGAACTTTATATTATGTATTCGCCACGCGATATTTTGATGTAGTGCATCACCCATACAACACATCTCAGCACTTGGTCTCCATAGAAAATCCTCTTCCTTAACCACTTTACTCACTGTGACAATTGCAACATTCGGACCCAGAAAAATATTATTTAGCAGGCGTCCATTGAATACAGAGTACCCTCAGCAATCAGTTCTTTCCCCAAGATCCAATCAAATATCAGGATCTTATCATCTAATGTATTTGTAGCCTAAACAGTCATTCAGCAGAAATATATTATAGGCTATCTAAAGGTAAGCATCATATTTTTACAAGTTGAATGGACCGTAACGTTACAATTGAGCTAGCATTCTTAACACCATGTGGTTAGTTCATATCCTTCATAATTATCTTACCAGAAGGCCATGCAATTATGCATCCAACAGCTTCGCCAAGTGAAGTGATAGTTGTTGTAGGCCTCAATACAGATGTTTCTTGCTTTATTAAGGAACACACCTTAACAACTACTACATTATGACCAAGTGGAATACGTCCTATCTTGAACATTGGATAAATAGAGCATAATTCAGCTTTCCTGACAGTAACCTCAGCATCTGAATACCATTCAAGCAGCTGACATCTTGGTCCTCCATTGTTAACATTACTGGACTAAGAGTTCTCACCACCAGCACGTTATATCGTTTCAGAAAACATAGAACGTTTTAAACACATAACAAGTATGACATCTAGGGCAGCTTCTCATATCTTTATACTCCTTCCTGAACAGATTGCAATCATTCTTACATGCGTGAATAATATCATAACCAAAGCCAAATATCTTAAAGAACTTCTTCATTTCATCTGTGGATGTTGGAAGAATGTTACCTTCAGGTAGCATGTCATATATGAGTTTTAAAAGCTGATCGAAACAGTTTTATGACATTCCACTATTGAATTTGATTCGGTAAAAACCCATTATTGCAGAGACCTTGGTATACTTAGAACAACTACTGTAGAGTGGAGTTTCAGCATTCTCTAACTTCTTTTTAAACTCTAAATCTTCTATGCTTTCAATAGAATCAGGTTGCTCTCCATTGATGTTCCGAGACTTAAAGTTTTCCCCATCATCAGGAAAAGCTGTTTTAAACAACTAATAAGATTCAAATAAAGAACTCGGAACATAGTCTGTCTTATTCTTTATATCCCCATGAATGCTCCAACATGAATTCATCTTATACTTCTCATCCATGCCTCTAATTACCAGATGATCTGCTACTGTGTCTACTGGCTGATGGCTCACGTTGTGGCAATCAACACATGGGCACAAAATTTTAAGGGGATTACCCTGCTTCCTTGCTGATGTATTCACAAAATCAGTAGATCCTTGCTCATACTCATGATTATTTTTGTTGGAGAAACAATAATTAAAAGTTCATTCAACAATGAAGAACCAAAGAAGTCAAATGTCAAAGCAAATAACAAAAATTAAGAAGCAAGTACATACCTTGGAAGCGAAACCCATGATTATTCCATGAGAAACAGCACAACAGCTCCACGATAAAAAAAGATATCCCAAGATCTGTAATAAATTTTTCTTGAATTAGACACTCTAATAAGTAAACCTTTTCCAAATTATGTAAGATAATATGAAGGATTGAGTATAGTACCTTTGAGTAGCAGTAGTATACAAGGAAGAAGAAACTGCAAGAACAACAAAAGGATGATAGTTGTCAGAGACATAAAATCAAACATCAAGTCTAAAAACAAATTGAAATAGCAAAATTAAACAAAATCCTTATGAGTTTTCGATACATGTGCTTGATTCGAAGACCAAAATCTTCCTCTGTAAAACCTTAAACAATAGAAATCAAATGAATACGGGTTACAAATACATTTAATCGAAAGCAATAACATAAACCATAAAGTATCTCATACATTTACTCTAATCTTACACCGAACAAAATCTTCACCCGTGAAACGCTAAATAAATTAGGGAAACTGTAACCCTAAATCGAAACTGCAGAACTAAACAAAATTCTCAAAATTTGATATAACTTTGCCTCAAATAAACTCAAAAGCTTCCTGTGAGAAACCTGAAATAGTCACAAATTAGTACAAGAGATTTATAATTCAAAATCCCATAATTAATTTGAGAAACCCAGATTTCACTAACCTAACTCGCTCGGATTCACTGTGAGATGAAGAGGAAAAGAGATTACGAAAAGTTATCTCTGAAGAACAAAAATAGAGACAATGGATTGAAACAATCGGAGGAAACTGTGTGAAGGGAGGGAGCTGTTGAAAATTTTTGGGAGTAAAAATTTTCCTTTATCGAAATTTTAATTAAGTATAGGCGGGCAAAATAATTAGTTTTTTCCGCCTAAACATTAAACAGTGTTTACAAGGTGATTGGTGCTATCTATATTACGATAGATAGGAGCATTGCCCAAATAAAAATATTACACAACCAAAACATAACGTTTACACATTTCAAAATGCTATGTAAAAAAGAAGGATATTTATCATAGCAGAATAGCACAAAACACTATATTATAATGCTATTAATACACTAATTTCTTGTAGTGTTAGAAGATCTTATCTAAAGGAAAAGAAAAATATCCTTTTTGATAAGAAGAAATTGTGAGAGAGATTTTAGGGTAAGGGTGTTTGTCTCTTGTGCATATAAAAGAGAAGGTCAATTGTAAACTTAATTTTCTAAGAACTTAGGCCGTAAGTTTTAGAGAGATTAGTGAACTGAGGCTTAGGTTTAAGGCACAAATTTAATCTCGTCAGGGGTGTGATTCGACTTGTCAGGGTCATGTTTGGGGTTAAGAAATCTAGATTTAAGTTGGTTTATGGGAGAGTAATTTTCAACAAAGTGAGAAACTTTTATAAGAAAAGTTCTATTTCAATAAATCCGGTTTTTCATGTGTTTATCGTGTTGAGTGTGCATATTTATAATCAATAATCTATTTTGGCAATTCTTTGTACTTTCAGATCTTTCACAAGAAAAGTTCAAAAAAATATATATCTTTCACATCATATTCATAAAGTATAATCTTTAAGTAGAAAAGATTAAAGTTTGATTTTTCAAAAGATCTCATTTCAAAAAAAAATCTTTAATAAGAAAGCACGAAAAAAAATCAAACTTTCACACAACTTTCATTAAAAATGAAATATTTCACAAGAAAAGTTCAAAAAATAGATCTTTCACATAATATTCATTAAAAATGTAATTAAAACTATAAAATATATATAAATCATTTTTTCACAAGATCTCTTTTAAAAATCAGATTTTTGACTAAAAACACAAAAAAAAATCAATATTGTAACAAGATCTCATTTCAAAAAAAAAATCTTTAATAAGAAAGTACGAAAATAAATCAAACTTTCACACACTTTCATCCAAAATGAAATCTTTCACAAGAAAAGTTCAAAAAATAGATCTTTCACATAATATTCATTAAAAATGTAATTAAAACTATAAAATATATATAAATCATTTTTTCACAAGATCTCTTTTAAAAATCAGATTTTTGACTAAAAACACAAAAAAATCAATATTGTAACAAGAAAAAAAACTCAACATTTTCCAAAAAAGTTTACCTTTTTTAGTTGTGAAAAGAAGAAGAAATGATGGATCTTGACCAGAGACAAGAGGCTTCACCTAGTGGAACATGCAAAAAAATGGTAAAAATCATGAGAAGAAGAGTGAAAATATCTTAGATCGTGAAGGAAAAGAGAAGAGTTTAGAGTTCTTATTGGCCGGAATGAGACATAACACGTTGGATACAAAAGAGATAAAGAAGCAGAAGAAGAAAGAAAAGAGAAGAGGAGAGAGAATAAGTGGCTAGGGTTTTCTAAAAGTTGTATTTATATGTAGTGTTACTTTCTCATTCAAATTGTTGGTTAATTTTGGTCTAGCACAATAATTTTATTTCAATTTTATTTCGGAGGAGTAGACTTCACGTGAAGTTTGCAAACATTGTACAGACTTCACGTGAAGTCTGCATCGTGTAGACTTCATGTGAAGTCTGCATCGTCTAGACTTCATTGAAGTATGCATTAACCTCTAAACGTCGTAGCTTTGAAAGTAGACTTCACGTGAATTCTACTCTAAACACTAAAGTAGCTTCGAAAGAAGAGTTCAGTTGAAGTATTCTCCTGGGACTAGTAGACCTCACACAAAGTCTACTTCAACCCCTAAACCCTATACCCTAAATTCTAAATCGTAAATTCTACACCACAAACTGTATATTTTCTTTAAAATCCGCAAACATTACAACAAATTCTTATACGTTCTAAATATATGCACAATTTACCTCTTTTATTCCATTTCTACATTTCAAATACATAATTTACAAATCACACATGATTACCATATCTTATTACCTTAAACCATGACATAGTTAGTTTGTGAATTTTTTGGTTTGATCTTTGTTGATTTTATTTGACCATGTATTAGCGAATTTTATTTTTTAAACTTTATATTTGTTTATTATAAAATTTTGTAATCAAACTTATAAGCATATAAAAATAATTACTATTTTAGTTTTAGTTTTAATTATATATATAATTAAGGACAAGACTTCATATGAAGTCTTCTAATATCTAAGTTAGATATTAGTTTCAACGAATAACTTTAAAAATAATACAAAGTATATTGAAGATATAATCTTCTAAATTAACTTAGTTAAATATGCATAATATTTGTAATAATTAAGTTATGATATTACTATGATCACATTTTTATATGAGAGATTCAAAAAAATTATTATTTTATTAATTTTTTAAATTTTATACTGACTCGACTTGAGACCTGTTAATTTTAAAAATTTACAGTATATATTAATTTATTGAGTGTTAACTTAAAGAAGTTATAATGTATAATAGAACTAAAATTTATTAAGTGTTTGTATAATAATATGTTAGTTACGTGTATGCTTTAAAAAAATCTATATGCATATTATAAAAGAATAGTATTTTTTCTCTTATTAATATACAAAACAAACAAATTTGAGTTTGTGTGTTTATTTTGAAACATACAATAATAAAATTTCTAGAAGATCTGAATTCTCAATTTCATTTTTTAATCGTTAGAATTTACTTATTCATGAAAAAATTCAATATGACATGTTTACCATGTTAATATCAAAATATCTATAATAATTATAGTTTTAACTTTTATAAAACTGCTTTAATAACATAGTCATATTAATAATACGATTAATTATATATGACGTTATAAATATCTAGGGGTAGTTGCAAAATTGACCCATTGACTTGAGTCAATTAAAAAACTAACACCTATTTTTTGCAATATTTTTTTCCCGATTTTACCCCTTTATTTTTCCCATAATTTCGA
This sequence comes from Lepidium aucheri, assembly GCA_900406435.1. Classification (NCBI taxonomy): domain Eukaryota; kingdom Viridiplantae; phylum Streptophyta; class Magnoliopsida; order Brassicales; family Brassicaceae; genus Lepidium; species Lepidium aucheri. Next base: position 605 of record OVBA01007877.1, on the reverse strand, counting down.
TTTTGCCATCAACTTTTTTTTTCTTCACAATGAAAAAGTCTCAAATAGGTCTCAAATCTCAAAGATTTACAAAATTGCCATCATCTTCAATTCTCTCACACACCATTACCAACCTAAATTGAAGTTCTAAATGTACTATCACCAACCATTTTTCAACTCATTATGCTTATTCACTAATTCTAACCTAACAATCTCTCATTCTCTCTTTAATTCTATTGAAAAAACTTACTAGTTTCCGTTTTCAAGGTCTTGAAATTTTTAATCTTTCATTTGCGGTGCTATTTGGAGCCAAGAGTAACAATTTAAAGTTTATTTCAATATTCTGTGCATTCAAAAAAAGGTAAACATGATGTTAACTCAAATCTACCTTAGTTCTTGAAGATTTTTGAAAATTTACAGTGAATAGACTTCACCAGAAGTCTACTGACAAAAGTAGACTTCTCTTGAAGTCTCCTAGTCAACGCAGAAATGAATTTTGCAATTGTCTAAATTTTTGGGTTACAAAAGTAGACTTCTCTAGAAGTCTCCACAATTTTCTTTGATGACAAAAAACAATTTGCAGACTTCTAGAGAAGTCTACTTAAATTCGGGTTAGTTTTGCAATT
>OVBA01007876.1:0-13609 GCA_900406435.1 Lepidium aucheri | reverse complement strand
CGATCCAGTGCTGTTTAAGGAATGTTCGGGATTTGCTTGCTTCAAAAGACCCCAGACATATGTAAGGCGTCCAGGAGACTCTTCAAACCACTCCACACGCAGAAACTCAACTTACAAGTTTACGCATGAGCCTTTTAATATGATTGATTTTGTTTTAAATGTACTTTATGTTACATATCTTTTCTTTAATGAGTGTTGCACCACTCAAGCCTTTATTTTAGGGATTCGATTTTAATGTAGAGCTTAATGAGCTCACTCCGCCCATTGAAGGCACCACCGATGGTCCACTATATAAGGCTCCTTTGCGGTTTTGTATTTTCAAACAAGTATCAATAAAGCTGAACATTTTTCTTACAAAGAAAATCCCTTTTGCCGTCTTTATCTCTTTGAGGATTCGAGAGAAAGAGCCGAGATCAAGCCTTGTGAGGAGTCCAAGCTTGATCGGACTGAGATTATCAAAAGAATCATCACCCTCCTTTGTGGTTCTCATTCGACCATTTCTGCATCAACCATCAACCGATTGAGGATCGACTCTTGAAGTCTTCTCCACCGGTTCTATCATCAACAAGTCACAAGGATCGATCCTTTGAGTTCTTCTTGTGATCTTCTCAGATCTAAACCCACCACGAGGCGCACATCACCTCAAGATGTCCTCTTTCTCTTATATTATTCATATTCTGTTTTCTGCATAGTTCTTTCTTCCCTGTAATTGCTTTATTGTTCTCATAATTTTATGACTTTAGTTCTGTTTGTTTTGTTACTGCTTATTTCAATTAATTTCTTGTTTACTTTGTCACTAGGTTGACAGAAAAATCACTACATCTAATTGGCTTGAATTAGTAGAATTTGTTGCAATTTTGATTGTTATCATGTCACCCATTTGGATTGATAACATATTGTGTTGCATCAATATTTTAGTATACTAGAAACTGCTACTGAGTAAAATTCTAGTATCACCAAGTTTAATTGTTTTTACAAAAAAAAATCAGTTTTATCTATAATATTCTAAAAGTAAATTTGTTTATTATTTAATTTTGAAACTAAAATTACGACTAAACAATAAAACATTTATTTTAAAATAATATATTTAGTTTTACAAAATTATATTTATTTTGATATTTATCATTAAATATAAATTTGAACCATAACTTAAATCATAACTAATCACAGTAAAATTTTTGTAACTCAAATAATCTATTATATCATAAACTAACATCATTTTATATTTAAATTTACTCAAAAACTATCATTTATTTCTTAAAAATTTATTATAGAAAAATTCAGCAGGAACCCGTCATCCAATGGATTAAATCCATATAGGACTTTAGATTCATGGATATGCGACCTGTTTTAAATCTAATTTTTTGGACTTAAAATATGCTTAAAAATCTGTAGTTTTTTACTAGTTTTGGGTAATTATTGGACTTTTTATCTATTTTAATATCCTTATTCTTAATACATATTGAACTGACAGAAAAATGAATTTAAATTTCTATTTACAGTTTATTACAATACATAATCAAACAAAGTTATATATTAGTGAAACAATATCTTGATTATCCATAACTGTGCCAACAATAAATAATATCATAGGCTAGTTAATAAAATATGCCCCAAAAATAAAATCATACATAAAAATTTACTATCATCGTACAAAAAAAAACAAATTTAAGACAAATATTAGCTATGAAATATATATTTTCCACTAAATGGTTAACCAAATTTCCAAAATCAATTTTCTATTCTATTTGTTTTAATAGATTAAATAGTCAGTTAGTTTGTTTTTTGTGTGATACACTCAAACGAATTAGATAAATTTTAAGATTGACATGTTAAACTATCAAATTATTATCATATTTAGATTACAAGCTTTTAAAATCAAACAAACAATTAAAATATTTGTAAATATTTGTAAATAGTTAGAAAATTTATATGTGTAGTGTATTATTTGTGAAAAAAAAATTATAATATATATGCCTCCAATTTTTTTGGCCAAAAATATGTAAATTTCATTCAAAAAAATAAATGTTTTAGGTTTTAGTAAAAATGAATCAATTGTGTTATTGATAAAAGAAGCTATACAGATGTTTATATACAAGCGTTAAGGTTAATGAACTCTAACAAACTTTGTTCTAATTACAGACTTTGATACAACAAAAATAACAACTCAAGTGAGCTAATAATATGTATGTGTTTAATAGTCTCCCTCAAGATGGAGTGAAGATACTTGAAACTCCTATATTGCTTAAGAGTTTCATGAATTGAGTAGGATAAAGGGGCTTTATGAGTATATTCGCAAGTTGTAAATCTGATCGGACATGACTCAGTGTTAGAGTTCCTTTGTCGACTCGTTCCCTAACTCTATGGCAATTCAGTTCTACATGTTTAGTTCTCTCATGATAGATTGGATTGGTGGAGATGTGAATCACTGCCATATTGTCACAATACATCACAATAGGTCTAGGAAGAGCAATTCTGAAATCTCCGAGGAGTTTGGTAAGCCACTCAATCTCACAAACTACATATGATATGCTTCTATATTCTGATTCAGTAGTTGATCTTGAGACGATATCTTGTCTTTTAGATTTCCATGAGATTAATGAATCACCAAGAAAAAAGGCATATCCTGTGACTGATCCCCTAGTGTCAGGACAAGCTCCTCAATCTGCATCTGCATATGCTGTTAATGCAAGGGATGGAGAAGATGAGTAAAATAATATGTGACATGCAGTTCCTTGGATATAACGCATCAGCTTCAACAATGCTTGATAGTCTGGAATTTGTGGTATAGCAGAGTATTGTGCTAGTTTTTGAACTGCAAAGCATATATCAGGCCTGGTAAGAGTGAGGTAGATAAGTTTCCCAATAAGGTTTCTATATGTTTCAGGTTCAGAAAGTAAATCTCCATCGTCTTTGGATAACTTCATATTGGGTTCCATTAGGGTTGAAGAAGGCTTACAGCCTAACATGCCAAGTTCATCAATCATCTCCAATGCATATTTGCGTTGACAAATGAAAATGCCTACTGAAGAATGAGTTATTTCCAATCCCATAAGTATTTCAACTCACCTAAGTCACGAAGTTTGAAAAATTCCTTAAGTTGGTTCTTCAAAGTTTCTGCAGCTTCATCATTGTTGCTTGCCACAACAATATCATCAACATATACTAGCACAGCTACAAAAACTGAATATGTGACTTTGATGAATAAAGTGTAATCAAAGATTGATTTCTCATATCCAAGAGCAAGTAATGTCTCAGAAAACTTGAGATACCACTGTCTTGTTGCATGCCCGAGCCCATAGAGTGACTTTTTTATTTTGCAAACTGCATTAGGTGGAAAAATGTCCTATTTTTAGGTGAGTAACCTGGTGACAACTGCATGTAGATTTCCTCATTTAGATCGCCATTTAGGAATGCATTTGATTTGTCGTGTTGAGATAAGGACCAGCCTAGTTTTGCAGCCACACCAAGTAACATTTTCACAAAACTTGGCTACTGGAGAATATGTATCCACATAATCAAAGCCTTCTTTTGTGCATATCCTTTGGCTACAAGACCAGCTTTGTGTATCTCCAGGATCCATCTGCATTATATTTGACTTTATATAGCAATTTACATCCAATGGCGTTATTACCATCATGCAAAGTCATTATGTTCCATGGATTAGCATCTTCAAATGCACTGACCTCAATTCCCATAGCTCTATTCCAAACTTTGTGTTTCGTGGCCTCTGCAAAAGTTTTCGGCTCATATTCCTTTGTAATAGGAGTTAGAAAATACTTAATTTCTTCTGAAAGATTCTCATAGGAGATAACATCAGAAATGTGATAGAGAGTATCTGAATCAACTGCATAGCAATAATAATCTTCCAAATATGAAGGCTGTTTAATTTTCCTTCTATGTTTAATTGATTATGTAGTCACAGGAATCTAAAAATTTGAAGGAGGTGTTGATGTACAATCAGAAGGAAACATTGTTTCAGTTTCACTCGTGTCTTTAACATCATTTGTGATGTTAACATCATTCAGATGAGGGAAATAGTTTTTGTAGTCTTGACATCTGGGAAAAGTTGTTGTTTATCTTCTGATTTGGTTGAAATAGCAAGTGGAAATGTTTCTTCATGAAATATGACATGTCTAGATATGTAGACTATGTTAGTTTCTATATTTAGCAGCATGTATCCTTTATACCATGTTGGATAACCCAAAAATACAGCAGCTTTGGCTCGAGGAACAAATTTATGTCTTTGCTTTGGTGAAGTAGATGCATAAGCTAAACAACCCAAATTTTTAAGACTATTATAATTCAGAGGTTTCTACATCAAAACCTCAAAAGGAGACTATCCTTCAAGAACTTTAGAAGGAAGTCGATTAATGAGGAATGTTGTTGTCATTAAACATGCACTCCAGTATTGAATAGGAAGATGAGACTGAAATAATATGGCCCTTGCAACGTTGAGAAGATGTTGGTGTTTTCACTACCAGAAAACTGGTCTTTTGCGATGGAATTTTGCGATGCCAAAAGTTCATCGCAAATAATACTACAGAATTGCGATGTCTTTGCGACAAATTACCTCGCATTGCAAAGACGTCGCAAATATAGACTGATAAAAAACATCGCAAAGTTACAACGTTTTTGCGGTGAATTTGCAAGAGATATGCGACTCATTGAAAAATGTCGCAAATGCAGCAAAAATGCGACGTTTTTGCTACATTCATACTTCATTGCAAAACATGTGAGGCTTTTGCGAGGTAAGCCGTTGACGTCACACTTTCATAGCAAAATTTCCTCTTTTCCCAATAAATAGACCCCCATGAGATTGTATCTTCACACCAAATCACAAACACTAAGAGAGAGAAACTAGCGAGAGAAATAAAATTCGAAAAAAAAATCTTGGGAAAAAAAAGTTTGGAAAGAAAATGATAAATGATGTTAGAACATGAAGTGTTCGCATTACGACGATGGATGTATAATCGAAGAGATCCGGAGACCCTACAAGTGACGAATGAGTTTCAAGATAGGTTGCAAGCATTCATAAATTAGGCATCTAATAACCCATTTACTCCAAATAACGATAACATATTTTGTCCATGTTTAAAGTGTGGGGACAAGAAATATTTGAATATCGATATTGTGAAAAGACATGTATATGATTTACTCCTATTTATCATGTCTGTTTTTCACATGGAGAGGGGTATAGTTTAGGTGCAGGAAGTAGTAATACGAGTGCTAGTATTGATGATCAACCTAGTCATGATAATGTTAAATATAATCATGGCGGAAATATGTTCGAAAACTATGATCATATACAAGGAAATAGGTATCATGATATGATTACAGATGCATATCATGGTAATATCCATGTTGTCACAGAAAATACTACTGAAGAACCTAACGCCGAAGCAAAACAATTTTATGATATGCTAGATGCTGCAAACCAACCTATCGATGAGGGATCTAGAGAAGGTTTATCTAAACTATAATTCACATCTAGGTTGATGTCTATTAAAAGTGAAGGTAACATAAGTGAAAGAAGTATGAATCAACTTGCAGATGTGTTTAAAGAGTATTTGCCAGAAGATAATAGTTCTGCTTGGAGTTATTATGAAATGCAAAAGTTAGTTGCGGGTCTTGGGTTACCATCAGAAATCATTGATGTTAGCATTGAAAATTGCATGATTTTCTGGAAAAATAATGATAAGTTATAGGAATATCGATTTTGTGGGAAGCCGAGATAACAAGCAACAAGTAGAAGAATGCTCGTCCCATATAAGTGTATGTGGTACTTTCCAATCAATGATAGATTAAAATGATTATATCAATCGGAAAGAACATCAATGGCAATGAGATGGCGTGCATACATATAGTAAACAATGGCGAGGTCACACATTCGTCGGATACAAAAGCTTGACAATATTTTCAGACGGCACATTCTAACTTTGCTAAAGAGTGTAGGAATGTTTATCTAGGTTTACGCACTGTTGGATTTAGCCCATTTGTTTTGTCTAGGAGACAATATTCTCTATGGCCTGTCATATTGACGCCATATAATCTCCCACCGGATATGTGCATGCAAAGCAAGTTTTTGTTTATGACTATTCTAGTGTCAGGTCATAGTCATCCTAAGCGTTCCCTCGATGTGTTCCTGCAACCTCTGATTCATAAGCTAAAAAATTTATGGTATAGAGGTGTTTGCACATTTGATTACTCGCAGCAGCAGAATTTCAAGATGCATGCAGTTTTATTATGGACAATCAGTGACTTTCCGGCGTATAGAATGTTATCTGGATGGACAACACATAGAAGGTTATCTTGTCCATATTGTATGAGATGGTCTGATGCATTTCAACTAAAGCATGGTAAGAAATTGTGTTGGTTTGATTGTCATTGTCAGCTTATCTCCATGCATCATCCATACTAAAGAAATAAGAAATTGTTTAAGAAGAACAAGGTTGTGCGTATTCCTCCCCCGTCACACATGTCAGGCAGTGATGTGTTGGAGCAGGCTGATCGTTATGGAGCTTAGGAAACATGTAAACGTTGGGACAATTGGAACACTCCAGCAAACATTCCTGACGGATATGGTAATTCTCATAATTGGCACAAAAAGAGTATCTTTTGGGAACTTTCATAGTAGAAAGATCTCTTACTACGATACAATCTGGATCTGATGCATATCGCTAAATAAATATTTGAAAACATTATGAACATGATTTTAAAATATGCAGGGAAATAGTAAAGACAATTTGAAGGTAAGGTTGGACTTAACCGAAATATGTGCAAGGCCCGAATTGCATATTACAAAGGATGGCAAACAACCAATTCCAATAGTTCAGTTGTCTGGATAAGCTAAACAGACATTGTTTAATTGGATTTCTTCGGATGTAAAATTTCTCGATGGTTATGTGTCCAAGTTCTCAAAAGTCATGATTCCCATCTATTCATACACTGACTACTTCCTTTTGCATTACTTGAACTTTTACCAACAACTGTACACGAACCAATTGCCAGTAAATATTTATATAGTTTATATTTTCTAATTCTATCATTTATAAAAATGGTTTAATTATATAGTAAATATCAACTTTGTAGGGATCAGAGCATTTTTTAGAGGCATCTGTGTACACGAACACTAATAGTAGATGGCATAGCTCAATTAGAAACTAATATCCCAGTGTTGATCTCTAACATGGAAAAAATATTTCCTCTTGCATTTTTTGACGTGATGGAACATCTTCCAATCTACTCGCCAAATGAAGGAGCTCTTGGTGGTCCCGTTCATTTTCCATGGATGTACCCGATTGAGCGATTCATGGGACATCTAAAAAGAAAGGTAAGAAATCAAGCAAAAGGGGAAGGATCGATCGTTGCAGGAAGTCTGATAGAGGAAACTTCTCATTTCACATCATATTACTTTAGTCCAACCGTCAAAACCAAAAGAACCCAAGTAGGAAGATATGACGATGGAGGGGTTGCACCATCATATGCCATTCTGTTTTCAGATATCTTCACTCACATCGGAAGACTTGGTGGAAAATTAAAGGAAGAGTACTGCAAGAATCACACATATTATCGTGCAGCTCACAATTATATATCCCAAAACTGTGAAGATATAGTGCCATTTGAGAGGTATACATATATATATATTCAATTTTTCATTCATTTATTTATGTACATTTTAATTATTATTAATGATCAGTATCGATTAATATTACTTAATTTGCAGTGAATTTGATAGACAACTACGAGAAGCCTTCCCTAATTTGCCAGAATCAGAATATGACAAGTACAAAGAATGTGATTTTGCGGGATGGTTAAAATACTATGTACGTAAGATTAAATATTAACTTTGTATAGTTTTCGAAATTAAATTACGACAATATAATGTTTACACATATATGGTAGGTGAATAATGGATCAGCACGCAAACTTTTGTCATTATGGTTGCATGAGATTGTCAATGAACTGATGTGTTTGATTTTTTGATGTTTTTAGAGTCTCATTTTGGGTCGCTTTGCATTCATCTAGATAGATCTTCCTTGCACTTAGGATCGTTCAGGCTTGTTTTGCACTTTTTGCATTTGCATTTGGAGTTTGGAGTCCACTCAGGTAAAAAGAGAAGAAAAGGAGCTAAAATGAAGCTAAGGAGCATCAGAGCAGTTGTTGGAATACTTAAGGGAGCAGCAATCAAGAAGGATCGTGTACCCTCCGGACCTCCACCTCAAAGTACGTAGGCAAGGAAGATCGGAAGAATCCCAATGAAGGCCACCTCAAGGACTTGCCTCAACTAATCTATCTAGAGGGAAGACTGGCGCAGAATAAGGACCTTACCTTTCTCTACATCAAGGATCATACTCGGAGCAATAACTTAGACGGAAACCACGAGTATAGAGACCTGTAACATTCCTCGTAGTTCAAGCTTGCGCAAACACTCTGAGAGAAGCTTCACAGACTGCCTGGTTGACCGACTTAGGTCAGTTTGACAATTAAGGTAACCCTGAAAATACCCCTCTAATGACTCTTATGTCATCATCTGCTTGTTTAGCCAAAATTCTTTATCTTTATGCCATTTTTTATTTGATTTTTAAATGTAAGGTTTGTTTATGGATTGATGGTTGATTATTGAATGAATTAGTTTATGCTTGTTTATTTTGCTTCTATATATGCATCTTAGCTTTTTTTTACTTTGAATATGCCTTTCGTATCTACCCCATCCTCATTCCTCTCAAAATAAGGAGTGAGTAGATCCGCTTGGATCTCGAGGATGGAGAGATCAGAGGTGAAATCGGCGATTCCTTCACTTAGTTGACCGATTGTTAATGTTGATCTCTTTTAGTATGGTTATGCTTAAGGCCTATCTCTTCCTGATCAGCTGAGATTCGATTCGGGTCATGACCAAAAGTTAGCACTAATGGAAATAAATGCATTGATCCTTACTGGAGATGATTTGATCCGCCGAAGAGAGATCTAATATGCAGATTGGCCATTAGACAACCTTAGGCCAAGCTTTACGCGTCCAGATCACTGAGATCACGGTGAGAGCCAAATGGATCAGCTGGTTGATGAGTGTGATTTTTAACGGTTTTAGAGCCCTATTTTAGGTTTTTTTGCATTCGATTAGATAAGTTTTCCATGCATTCCGGTCCATTTAGGTTAGTTTTGCACTTTTTGTATTTGTATTTGGAGTTTTGGAGTTTTTCTAGGAAAGGGAGCAAAAAGGAGCTTAAAATGGAGCTAAAGCTATTGCAACCAGCTGCTAAGGAAAAGGAGTTGCTCAGACTCGGATCGCTGCCTTGTGGTTCACAGGGTGAGGATCGCTCAGTTCCTTAACGGAAGGAAACCTCAGTCGCCATCCTCAGTCTATCTACCGCGAGGGAGAAACAACTTATCACACTCAGACCACTCCACTCGGCCTCAGTCTGCAAGGACAAAGTAAAAGACCACTCCTTGGTGTCCAAGCTCGCCAAGTGACAGCGAGGAGAATATTTCTAGCTAACCGACTTAGGTCGGTTTGATCATTAGGGTTATGCAAATAACCCTATAAATACCCCTTAATCATCATTTTATAGATCATCTGATGTTTTAGCAAAAGAAACTCTCTCTAATTTTTGTTGTAGCTTTTATTATTGCTCTTAATGTATTTTTTTGAATCCTTTTATGCTTTAATGAATTTAATTTGCTTAGATCTTCATATTTTACTTTCTGTTCTTCATTTTTATTATTGTTGTTTATGCTTATGAATATGAAATCTCCCTTGATCCTCCACTCTCAATCCATGAAGAGTGAGTAGATCCTTGTGGATCTCGAGGATAGAGAGATCGGAGGTGAAATCTTTGATCCACTTGCCTAGGAAACATGAATTAGATCCGATCTCTTTTCATATGACCGAGCTTAAAGCCGATCTCTCCCTGATCAAGAGAGATCTGATTTGGGCCAAAACCCAAAGCTAGCGCTCAGGGAATCGGAGACCAAGTGTCATATGAGAGATGTTATTGATCCACCGAGGAGAGATCTAGTATGTGGATTAAATCAGTAGATGTATTGGGCTAGCCTTTAAGCTTTTGATCCGGCATGATCGCGGCTAGTGTCGTAATGGATCAGCCGGATCGGAAAGGGATCCTCACCATGAGAATGGGTGGATCTAGCTTGTCCCGGTCTAGAGACCATTGTATATAGCTAGACGAGGTCGGATCGGTGAGTTCACCGCTGATCAATCACCTCCTATCCTCTAGATTCATATTTATTACCTTAGATTTATCCATTGCTAGTTTGTTGCTCTATTTTATGAACATTTCTCTGTTTTAGATCACATTGCTCTGTTTTTATTTTGTCTTTTAGTGAATTTTGTCCTATATGCTAGTCTAAGAGCTCATATAGAAATATAACTTACATTTGTGACAGATCGGTAAGTTATCTGAACTAGAACTAGGTACCAGATAAGTTGTTTGCTTATATAACTGAGTATTGGTTCGACAACCCAGCTACTTATTACCATACCTCAATGATTTGATAGCATAGGCCAAAAAACCATCTTATCACTGGTATGGATCGAGATCTCCTCCGCGAGAGCGGGTTGATCTAACTCATTTCCTAGTCTAGAGATCGTTCACAAGCAACCAACGAGGGGGACCGCCGAGTTCATCGCCGATCAATCATCCAATCCTTTAGATCACTCTTTCTTATTTAGTTTAAAAACTCATTTCAAATTGTACTCTGTTTTATATCAATTTCTATGTTTACTGTTCATGTTCTGATTTTGTTTTGTCCACTAGCTTATTTTCTCTTTTGTGCCCATTTGCTTGTTTTAGCTTATTTACTCTTTAGCATTGTGACAGATTGCTTTAGATTTGCTTGAATTAGGCTGTGTTCATAGATAAATTGCTAGTAGACCATTCCGAGTATTGGTTCGACAACTCAATCTCCACTTACCTGACTCACTGATTTGATAGGAGAAACCACAAAAAACTCTTTTATCAAATTTGCGCCGTTGCCAACTCGGAATTTTGTTTATTACAATCTATCATCTATTCATCTTAGGATAAAGCTCTTGTTTTTATTGTGCTGAAACACTTGTCTTTGCTCCAAAAGCTTTGATTTTTAAGGACCAAGCTCACAAAAGTATTGACAAAGTCGTTGTTTGTGTCTTTGCAGGCCTCGCAGGTACTCCTCGAAGTCTGAACTCGAGGAAAGTCTCAGATCTTTCAGCCTCAACTTTAACTCCTACGACTTAAGTGAAGATTTAGACCAGTTGACTGGTTGATGCAAACTCGTTCGAAGGGCCCTCAAAACCTTCTGCAACGCATCGACAACATCAATTTGCTTGCTCGTGAACTCAAAAAGCGACGAGCGAGGATGCAAAAGCACCAACCCGATATGGACAATACAACACCCGGTACTACTACTGATGGAACCCCACTGCTACCAGATGTAGCAGCTCCACAGGTGTGAGCACAACCTCAGGCTTACCGCCCTCAATACATTGGTGCGAGTGATGCACCGAGTATCCACACGCAGAGAAATGGCATCCAACCGCTGGCCATTCAGAACAACAACTTCGAGATCAAGAGCGGACTGATCTCAATGGTACAGAACGCGAGTGAACGCTTGTGCACTCTCACTCGTATCAATGGAGTGAGTGAGGACGCACTTAAACTAAGGCTATTCCCTTTCTCTCCTGGAGACAGAGCCCACCAATGGGAAGAACACTTACCCATGGGCACAATCACCACTTTGCCAGAATGCAAACGCCATTTCCTCACCAAATTCTTTTCCAATTCGAGGACAGCCAAGTTGAGAAACAACATCTCTAATTTCGTGCAACAAAGCACCGAGTGACTTGCTGAAGCATGGGATCGCTATAAGGCATATCAGTCCCAGTGCCCACACCATGGATTCCTGGAGGACACGATCCTAAGCAACTTTTAGTAAGGAGTCCACTGAGGATTCGTGTGCTTCTTGATACGGCAAGTCATGGTAGCTTTCTACAACAGGGGATTGAGGAGGGAAGATCACTTATAGAGAACCTCGCTTTAGCTGATGGACAATATGGCAAGGAGTATGACCGAGCTATACGTGGTACTTCTGAAACTGATACATCCGCACAAAAGGAATTTGAAAGCAACTACACGAGAAATTAGAAAAGTTGCTAATGGTCAATACAAAGCAAGTGAATATCATGGAGGAAGAACAGCTAATAGAAGGGAGGATGAACAATTTGAGGAAATTTGCTTTGTTCAAAATCAAGGTGGATCCAAGCCTTGGGTAAACTACAAACAAAACCCAAACTTGAGCTATAGAAGCACAAATGTACCAACCCACAAGATCAAGTTTACCCACTAAAGCAACGTGCATGGATCCCAAAGGAGCAATGCCAACAGAGTCTCAAACCTATCACAGCCACAACACAACCTCAACCCGCACAAGAGAATCCACCAGAAGTAACGAATATGCTTCGACAAGTACTTCAATGTCAAACAGCACAACAAGCGGAAATCAACAAGAAGTTTGGCAAGGTACATAACCGCATTGACACGACTTATAATGACCTAAACTGCAAATTTGAGACACTCAATTCAAGGTTGAAGTATGTGGAGAGCAATCAAGTTTCATCATCGACTAAAACTAGCGGACAACTGATAAAAGAATTTTTGCGGTTCTTCTATCAAATCATAGATTATGGTGGTGAGTAGAGTGGGTTTGTCAAACCAATACTCGGAAGTGCTTGTTAAAAACCCTTCTAATACCATATCCTAGTTCAAGTTAATCTAGCATCCTGTCATAATGATAGACTCTAAGAAATAGCAAGCTAGCAAACTAGCAAATAGGACAAAATAGGTTAAAGACAAAAATAAAACTAGAATTTGAAATTACTAAATAGAAAAATGATGCTAAAATAGAGTATGAAATGCGAATAAGGGATTAAGCAAAGCTAGAGGGGAGGATCTAGAGGTTTTGGAGGTCGATCGGCGGCAAATATGCCGGATTCTTTGAGCGATCTCTAGGCCGGGAGATAAGTTAGATCGGCCCACTCTCGCGGTGAGGATCTTGGTCCAGATCGGCTGATCCATTTCGACTCTCGCTATGATCATGCCGAACTGGACGCATTAAGCCTTGCCCAAATTGTCTAATGGCCGATCCACATGCTAGATCTCTCTTCGGCGGATCAAGCCATCACTAGCAAGGCACATGGTCTCCATTCTTGTTAGCACTAGCCTTCTGTCATAGCCCAAATCAGATCTCAACTGATCAGGAAAAGATTAGCATTAAGCTTAACCTTGCTAGAAGGGACCGGCGTTAAGATCGGTTAGCTAGGCGAGGGAATCAATGGATTCACCTCCGATCTCCCCATCCTCGAGATCCAAAGGGATCTAGTCGCTCCTCATTTCGAGAGGGCTGAGGATTGGGGTAGATTCCAATTGCATTAATANATTGCATTAATAAAGTAAAGAAACTAAGAAATTGCAAGAAGAAAAGATGAAGATAACAAGCAATACTAATTCATTCAATCAGTAACTGATAACAAGATTTTCGGTCTATGCGATCAAATCATTATAGGGTAGTGATAAGTAGGTGGATTGTCGAACCAATACTCGGAGGTACTTTCAAACAG
>OVBA01007875.1:0-13613 GCA_900406435.1 Lepidium aucheri | reverse complement strand
AATTAAGCTGGCCGCAAAGAACTTAAACCGAGTAAGTGGTAAAGGTGAAGCCGCTGGAAGGATGTGTAAACCCGCAGCCTTTCACGGCCGTGTATATCCGCTAACTTACTCTACATGCGGGTTGGTGGAGTAACTTGGGAAGATGCGTAAACCCGTAGCTTTTCATGTTTGTGTAAGCCAACTTCGGAAAAGCCAAAAGGGCACATAAAAAGAAAAAGAAAAGAAAAAAAAAAAGAAAAGAAAGAATGAATAAACGGGAAGAAAAGTTTTAATTAGAGGGAACCATTTAAGTTGAAAAATGATCATGCTAAGCTTAGGGAAGTCGAAACATGTACTTGTTGACTCTAGTCTCTTTTGAGGACCGCACCAAAAAGAAATAAGGAATTAGACTTGTGCCTTTAAAGACCAGCTTAGGTAATAGGAATCCATAGGTTGTATGCTATGTTTAAGGATGACTACACTGCGGTTTCCAAAATGATAGAGCCCATATGTGGATTACGGTTTGGCTTAAGCAAGTTGTTTGTTAGACAAGATATCCCCACTTTGTGTGTTCAGCTTTTCCACCTTAGGTCATTGCAGTTGCTTGAGGCCAAGCAAGATCTAAGTTTGGGGTAGCTGATGTGTCTAGTTTTTGATGGTTTTAGAGTCTTATTTTAGGTTGTTTTGCATCCGTTTAGCTAGATTTTCTGTGCACTTAGATCCGTTTAGGTTAGTTTTGCACTTTTTGCATTTGCATTTGGAGTTTTGGAATTTATCTAGGTAAAGGAGCAAAAGGAGCAGAAAAGAGCTAAAAATGGAGCTAAGGATGATTGGATCAGCTGATAGGAAAAAGAAGTCATGCAAACTCGGATCGCTGCCTCGCGAATCGCAGACGAGGACTACTCGGAACGCCCAGGAAAAGGCGCCTCAGTCACCAGCCTCAACCTATCTGCTGCGAGGAGAGAAAAATCCATTACGCCCAGACTATTCACTCGGCCTCAACTCCTGAGGGCGAAGATCAAAACCACTCCTCGGAGCCCAAGCTCGCGCATGGACCCCGAGGGCAAGATTTCTAGTTGACCGACTTAGGTCGGTTTGACCAATAGAGTTATGAAAATGACCCTATAAATAACCCTTAATCACTATCTTATCATTTTATCTGTTGTTTTAGCTAAAAAACTCTCTCTATTTTCGAGTTTCTTTCTTTTATGTTTGTTAAGGTACTTTGATGACTATGCTTAAGTTTTAATGGAATGATTTTGGATTGATCTTCATCTTTTACTTTCTACTCTTTATTTTATTGCTGTTTATGTTTATGCTAATGAGATCTCCTCTGATCCACCACTCTCAAACCATGAGAAGTGAGTAGATCCTTGTGGATCTCGAGGATAAGGAGATCGGAGGTGAAACCACCAATCCACTCGCCTTGCGAATAATGATTTGATCCGATCTCTTCTCACATGACCGAGCTTAAAGCCGATCTCTCCCTGATCAAGGGAGATCTGATTTGGGCCGAAACCTAAAGCTAGCGCTAAGGGAATCAGAGAACAAGTGCCATGTGAGTGATGGTTTGATCCATCGAGGAGATATCTAGTATTGTGGATCGGCTATTAGATGTATTGGGCTGAACTTTAAGCTTCTGATTTGGCATGATCGTGGCTAGCACCGTAATGGATCAGCCGGATTTGGAAAGGGGTCTTGACCATGAGAATGGGTTGATCTAGCTTTTCCCGGTCTAGGGATCGCCTTATATAGCTTGGCAAGGTCAGATCGGCTAGTTTACCACCGATCAATCACCTCTTATCCTCTAGATTCATGCTTTTTACCTTAGATTCACTTATTGCTATTATCTTGCTCTGTTTATTGATAATTTCTCCGTTTTAGATGTTTATGTTCTGTTTCTAATTTGTCTTTTAGTCTATTTTGTCCTATTGGCTAGATTGCAAGCTCACTAGAAAACATAGCCTATCTTTGTGACAGATTGATAGGTTGTCTGGACTAGGAACTAGTAGTAGATAGGTTGATTACAAGTAACTACTGAGTATTGGTTCGTCAATCCCATCACTTACCCTATGCTTCAATGATTTGATCACTTAGGCCAAAAACCTTTTTATCAAATGTATGATTTGGATAATGGTGGAATGGAAGTTATACCACCTGTCAACATGTTTCTTCCTAGAACAGAGTACACAAAGATGATTAAAATCGCAACAAGGTGCTACATTTCAAAGACGGTGGAAAACATAGAGAAGATGCTTGACAAACCGGAGAAAGAGTGGTTTTATGAGCATCCACAATTCTCACATTTTTCCATATGCCAAGAGACGCAAACCACTGTTCGATGGGAATGTGGATGTTGCAATTGCGTATGGCTCGAACCTAGAAGAAGAAAGAAGCATAGTTTATCGTCAACGGTGAGCCAATTTGTTATTCGCTGAGAGAGCATGCTCTGTTATTTGGTCTCATTAGCCACGAGTTTCCAACAACTACAAAGAGATTGGGAACTTCAATTTTGTTGAGAAACACTTTAAGAAAGGTAAAGTGGGTCAAGAAGCTATCGAGAAGAAGTTCTTGTGTATGAGGACATATTCAAGGGATAGATTGAAGATGGCAGTCTTTTATTTTCTGTCTTATATTCTCAAAGGCAATGGGAAGCGTGGAGTTCAAGCGAATCTGTGGACCCACTGATTAGGCGAATTGTCACCAATCTGGATGATTGTGTGTCATTCCCGTGGGGTAGGTTGTGTTTCTATGACAACCTGAATGAGGTTGAACGAATGATGGACCTCTTCGACAATGGTATGAACTCGAGTGCTAATTTTTCTGACTTTGTTGTTCCCTTAGAGGTATCTAACTTTCATTCTTCTGTGTGCTGTCTATCTAACTACCATTCTTTTTTCCCTTATATTTTGGTTTTTGGAGCTTCTTGCTTTTGAAGCAATACCTAAACCGATGGAGTTCTAGGTTAAGGTTAAAGATTTCCGAGCTGAGTGTCCAAGACTGTGCAAGTCTAAGTTTTGAAGGTGTGGGTGGAAGGGATTTAAAATTCAGGAAATAAACAAATCACTTGATGAAGAAAAAATGAGTTATTTTGGCTGATGAAACTTGTTAGTTGTTGTATTTGTTCTTTTCGCTGTAATTGTTCTTCTAGTTATTTGCTATACTAGTTGTTGTAATTATTGGTGGTCTTGGTTGTGTCTTACTGTTGTTGCAGAGGATTGAAAACATCTTGAAAGCAACCCGAGATGAAGAAGAATAGATCTCTGAGATTCTAGAAGAAGAGAACACAGTTGACCATATTGTTGATGGCTGGATAAGGCGACTGGTGCATGTTGGGAAGAAGGTGCACTTCAAAAAGATGCACTTTGCTGACACAGAGGCCCAGAAATTTGAGGGAGGTGAGACCTCTAGATGTCGGAAGGTGAAAGAACAAATAACTGGACACTTTCAAGATCTTACGGAGATGATGCTCTCATGGTTCAAGGATATTCACGAGAGGCTTGATACTATGAATAGTAGACTTACAAATGTAGAGGAAACAGGGAAGGAAAAGGGAAAAAGGAATCTGGAGGATGGTGAAGGTGTTGCTGGATTAGACTAAATTTCCAATCTGGTTTAGTAGTACTAGTTTGTAAATGCTTGATACAAAATTGGGGAAGAATTTGTAAATACTTGACGCAAAAACAACAAAGCCTTAAATACTTATCGCACACAACGCCAAATCGTTAGATACTTGACGTACAAAATGGTGAAGGGTTCAATACTTGACGCACAAACAGCAAAGTGTTAAGTATTTCACGCATAAAAGTGGTGAAGCGTTAAACTTTTTGAAATTTTTTTAACAAAAGGGTGTCGTGAACCACGATAGTGTTGTCTCATTTGAGGAAAAGTTAAGTCAAAATTAGGGTTCTTCTTTTGGATTCCTCTTCTTTTAGTCAAAATCGAAGAAAATGATCGAGAAATTCCAACAAGATGTGATGTGGGAGTTGGTAATTCTGATGACGTCTTCAACAGCCATAAATCTAGGAAGGATGTTCTACATTGCCCTCGTGGATCTGAAGGAGTAATTTTTTCCTAATATTGTTAATTTCGTTTGTGATTTTGTTGTAATCTCATGGTAATGAAAAATCAGAATCGATGGAGTCATTACTTTAAGTTGGCAGATTGTTCAATGTTGGAAGAGGTTGCAAATCTCCTTGAAAAGGTTGATAACATTGAAGCTGATGCAATGACACTTCAAAAGAGTATGAATACATGCATCGATGAGGTTGAGAGAGTTGATGATGAGTTGCGTGCATCTGTAGAGGCTCTTAAGAAGAAGGTAATATATTGCAACATGGAGATCAAGAGTTTCAAAAATATTTTCGTAGCTGTTTGTGTGTTTATTCTACTTTTTTTATTGTTTAAGAAGAATGTAACAGATTGTGAAGTTGTATGAAGTATGTTTAAAGTGCAGAAGAAGAAAAACAGAGTACTCGAAGAAGAGACAATGGAACAATAACAAAAATCATTAGGAAACTACATAAGTCCATTACATTATCCATCAATACTACTAAGAACCTTGCAATACATTACCCATAAGTCAACTATTTTAAGAACCTTACATTAGTCCATTACATTACTCAAGCTAGATTGAACACACATCAATACTACTAAGAACCTTGCAATACATTATCCTTAAGTCAACTACCTTAAGAACCTTGTAATCACATTTTTGAGCTTCTCAACGCCCTTTTCCAGATTTCAGAGATGTCGTTTAGTATCAAAGAGATCTTTTGTGTGATCTTTGAACATGTACTTCAAGCTTTCCACCTCATCTTCTATTGCGTTCTCCCAACGTTTGCGTCAGTGGAGTCCATCATTCTACAAAATAAGAAGTGTTCTAATGATGTCATTCACCATACATTTAAAGTGTTTTCATTATTGATTTTGTTCTTACCCTAAATTCCTCACAAGTGAACTAAATCTTTCTGATTTCTTGTGTGGTGTCTTGCTTCATCTTTCCACCACAAGAACATTTTGTAGAGATACCATGGTAACCTTCAGCTATCCAATCTTTCCACTTCTCCAAACGGTAAACTTCTCTAAGGTCTCTTTCATTTGGATCCTCATTTGGATCGAATTAGCTGTCACTCATGTTTGGACCTAAAGTACACGGAATTCAAAGAAAGTAACAAATGAAATTCAAAAAGAAACTCGAAATCCAAAATTGAAAGTCAAAAAAAACAAACATTTTGGATAAAACAAAGCCACCAAGAGAAGAGAGAGGAGTGAAAGTTTGTGGAAAGGTTTGTGGTAGATGTAGATTTAAGATGATAAGATTGTATTAGTGACCAAAAAATTTGATCTTTTAGTTTGGAGGGAATTTCAAAAAATTTCAAATATTTAAAAATTTGTGGAAAATTTCTAATTTTATTGTTGAAGATATACATAAACGAAAACTTTAAATCTAAAGGTGAATTAAAATGAAAATTGGAATAATTTTCAAAGGGAGGGAATTTCAATATTTTCAAAAAAACTTTGCAATGTTTCTAGAATTTTGTGGTATAGTTATATCTATTAGTTATATTATCAGTTATATGGTTAGGAAAAAATACATATACTTATATATTGCCTATATTTGGCAAAATTTTAGTTAAACCAATTACATTATGATATTGTAGAACATATATTAAATAGATAAACAAGTAATTTAAATTTTCGCAAGCATATTCAATTTTAATTTCATAGGGTAGTTGTTAGTAACAAACCAAAGACATATAGTAATGATTCTTACTATAAAGTTTAATACATCCATATCACAAATGAGCAACAAATCATCATACAACTTATAATGTTGTCTTAAAGATTATAATGTTATATTATAACGTGAGTGAAGTTAAAATGTGTTAGATCACGTGTTGATACAATATCAAACCAACTAATAATATCAAAATCTTACATGAACCAACAAAAATATGAATCAAGAACTTACGGACGCATGAATAATATCAAAGATATGTCTATTAATAGGTAATGTCAACATAAACCAACCAATTTCATTACATAATCAAAGAAAAGCGATAGAATTGTATTCAAACCAATTTAAATTAAATTATTGATTGTGTACTAATGTGGTATAATCAAAATTGGTTTGAATACTGAATGGTGAAACCGTCATATGTTGTAATAAAATGATAACAAAATTAACAATTTCATTATTACAGAAGAGTTTCGATGGATAGAAATAACTAAACCGTTTGGTTTAATATTTGTTAACATAAATCACATGAATCAACACTACTTTATGTTGGTTTTCATTTTTGGAATATAAAAATAGACAACTTTATGCAGTGTCATAAGACTCGGTTACAGTCTGACAC
Source organism: Lepidium aucheri (assembly GCA_900406435.1). Lineage (NCBI taxonomy): Eukaryota > Viridiplantae > Streptophyta > Magnoliopsida > Brassicales > Brassicaceae > Lepidium > Lepidium aucheri. The sequence goes on along the minus strand of OVBA01007875.1, from coordinate 7,272 downwards.
ACACAAAATCGGGCACATAAAACATAAGGTGAGACCCTCATATTTTGCTTTTGCCAATTGAATTTGGTTTCAAGAAAGTAAATGGAAAATAAAATTATGTGCCAAATAAATTTTAAGAAGAAAGATGAAATGGGACTTCAATAAATATTCAGAAATAAACATGGCCCATTTTAATCAAACTCTCGACCAAAATTTACAATATTATACAATATTACCAACATCAACGCACCATTAGTCTCGACCAAAGTGCATATAACAACATGAACATCATGTGACACATATCTATTGAACATTCAAACATACGACACCAACGTCAACAGACCATTAGTCTCGACCAAAGTGCACATAAAACACAAACATCACTTGATACATATCCATACAACATACAAACATATGAGCCCTGAAGATAAACACACGTTAGTCACCTATCATAAATGCCAAGTAAATTAACATGAACATCAAGTAAGAAAGAATACCTGACTAATCGACACCAAGGTATGGTCCTGTGTTACTACTGTCAAAACACCTCTCCAAATTTAGGATGGGCACTGACCGGTTACTTATTTTTCTATGTCTCTTACCAAACAATGGAAATTGGACTTCCTAAATATGTCATCTCCTTTTCACAATTTCCGGCGGTTAAATAAGGTTTGCTAGAACTTCATCTGGAATTTCTAACCATCGAGACATATCTGGGACCGGATATATCTTTTGACTATATGCCAAATTCCATTAATCAAGAAGATAATATTTTGAACATAACTCATGCATAAGTAAATCTTCCATCTTGTACGGACTACTGGTGTACATGAATTAAGCAGCTATTGCATGGACACAAGGGTACTTATCAATATTGAAGCACTTGCAATCACATGTATGGTTCCTCAGATTCACAAGGTAAGACCTCCCATCTCATCCAAGGACATTGTACTCACGCATGTAAAAATCAAGCTCACGAACAGTCAAGCATTTTGCCTCAATGTATCTATATGTATTTCGTTCTCCACAAAAGGAACTAACTTCTGCGAGCTCAAAACTCCAATGCTTCTGCGAGCTCAAAACTCTGATGTAATTGCAATGTTTGTTAAACCACTCCCCTATTTTAGCAATAATCATATCAATCAAGAGTAGTAACAAATACTTTTGTGCCTCCTTGAAAACATTATTCAACGATTCCACACTATTCGTCGTTCTTATGTTGTACCTTGTTCTGGGAAAGTAACAATGAGCCCATTTTTTCAAGTCAACACTTTCGTCCAAATATGTTGTTACTTTACGATACATATCTCTAAATTCAGCATACTGCGGAAAAAATTCCTCCTTAGTATAAATCTGGGCTAGCTCCCTGAATTTTGCTGTAACAATATCTTTGTGCACATTTGCAGCCTTTGTTCTCACGTTTTGGGACAAGTGAAAGATATAATATCCATGACATGCATTTGGATAAACCTCACTAATTGCCTTGATGAGACTCAGATTTTTGTCACTAAGAAAAACTAATTCTGAATTTATCCTTTACGACGCTTTTAAAGGTAGTGAAAAACCACTTTTAACTCAAGTCTTTCTCACCGTCAACAACACCAAACGCAATCGGGAAATTATGATTATTTGGATCCTAAGCTGTGGACAAGATAAGAAAACCCCCATATAAAGTTTTTAGAAAAGTTGCATCCACATAAATCACCTTCCTCGTGTTCTTAAACCCCTCGAGACAAGCTCCCAATGGAACGAATAAATACTTGAACTGTTTCTCCTCATCCAAAGCCAAGCTTGTTACAGTGTTAATATTACTTTTCTCCAATATATACAAATACGAAGGCAATATTTTGTAACTCTCTTCCGGACAGCCACGCATAGCATCATCAGCTTTCTTTTTCCCTCTCAAAGTAGTGCTATATGACACATTTAGTCCCACCTTTACTTGCACCAAAACAATAAGAGACTTAGTAGGAGGTATGTACAATTTACCAGGGTAAATTTCTCTCACAAAAGATGAAACTATATGTGAAACTCCTCTCCTTATAACGTTCGATGTACTAGCCGAAACCCCAGAGCAAGAATGAATTTTCCGATACACTTTTACTGCCTAACTACCTTTACTTCCTTCTGGCCGTGCCACACGTAAGTACCACTTACCTCGTTGATGACATCTTACAATGTATCTCTAAGAATCTGAGCTCACCACATCACACTCAAAACATCTATTAAGTGAAGCTTTTAACACTACTTCTTTCACTTGTTCTTTACACACAAATTATTGGAGTAGTTCAAGACTCATGCCATCTTCCCACTCCTTTACAAATTGGGTTTCTTCCACTTCTCTATCACATGGATCACTAGGACCACAAGACATTTCAATACGGTCATCAAGACCATCACCTTCAACAAACTCGTTTAATACCATTTCATCACTAGCAATATTAATACAATCTACAACATCATCATTCTGATGATCCTTTCCTTCCTCGTGAATAACAATCGCATTATTCGTTGTAGCAATAACAATCTCATAGTTACTCGGCACTAATCTTAAATCCTCCACATCATCACCCTTATCTACTTCCACATGCAAAACACCCCTTAAATTTGATACATCCATGGTACATAAATAAGTCTCGACATCCTCATCATCATAGATATACAATTGCTTTTTTGCATCTACTACCAATGAAATGTAACTTAATCTGATTTTCGTGTTTATATCCATAACAAGCTTCTTCTGAATCCTTCCTTCTAAGACCAATTAAGTGATATTCTTAATACTCGATGTTTTAAAATTTACTCCATAGCTAATAGAATTCTTCGCATTCCACCTAAACTCTTCTTCAGTTTCAACGTAACAACCGCCATAGTCGATATAAACACTCGTTGTTATCATTGAATCTGCAAAAAAAAAAAATAGTTTAACTAGTTATACAACATTACAATGACATTAATTTAAACAAACTCTACACCAATACGAATTCTAAACTATAACAAGCTCTACACCAGATAAATCTCCATCACAGCCCTTGCTCAACATCTACCAAACTCAATACGTAAATGAAAAATCTAAGATCTATACCATAAAATCCTCACATAACAAAAACTCATTCTCACGTAAAAACATCTTCTTTCTCAAGTAATCCAGAACTGACAATTCTATTTTACTCTACAGTAAATCATTCTCACCTCTTTCACTTTGAATGCCCTTTCTCTTACTCTCTATTGGAATGACCTTCCTCTTGCTATTCACTAGGAATGCTTAACGATGAAGTAAACTGTAATATATAGTGCAAATCAAATCAAGAAAGCCACGAAAACCTTGTCGGAATCTCCACCAGAATCTTCACCTGGTGCAGGCTCGTCGAAATGGATCTAATCTATGTTTGGTGATGAAGAATAATGATCTCAAAAGCAACAACATTTACTTTTGGTAGGTTTCGTTCATTCATTTCATCCGTACTAGGTTGGTACGAAGATGAATTGACCGTACAATATTCATTTAGTTTAAACCAAATCATTTTGGTTTTGGTTCAGATAAAACTTTGCTGTACCGATTGTTTTGCTATACCAATTAATCAAATTCAATTAAGATTTTCTCCTTTTTTCGTAATAAAATATGCTTCTATGGATCTTGATTTAGTTAAAAAAAGTAGAGAAGAGTAAGATGAGTAATTGTAATTGAATAAGAGTAGAATGATTTTCTTCTCTGTCAACAGAAGTACTCATGATTTGGATCCCTTACACACACTCCATGGAATAATCTTATCTACTAAAACTCAAACAAATAAGACCACGAATTTACTTGAAGATTCACAACCATAGACAGTAAGTAAGTGATGCTTTTAACAATATTTTATTCTTTGGGTTAAATATAATTTTTCCTCTCTGTTTGAGAAAACTTACTTGCTTACACATAACAAAGTTAACCGAGTTGGTCTCACTTCGAATAATATTCAAACATCTGTGTTAAATATAAGGATTTTCGATCTATTTCCACATGTTAACTTTGATATAGCACCAATCACACAAACTTTTAGGGGTAGTTCTAAATCCACCCGTTTTGAAAGTTGAATACCTTATTTCACCTAAAATAGAAGTTTAACATCTTATGACACATTTAGTTGGGTTGCTCGGTTAGGAACAGTAAACCGATACAAATTTTAGGTTAGACCAGGTGATGACTAATAGAACCAAATCAACTAGCCCAAACCGACCTAACATGCAGTAATTTGTGACCCGTAAGAACTAATCTTATGTAAATCTATGAAATCATAAAATCCTCAAATTGCAGAGCTTAGAACACTATTTTCTTGGCTTTTAAATTCGCGACATCAAGACACAATTTTCTCAATTTTCACAGGTTAAGATTTGTATTCTAAGTCAATTACATGTAAGAACCTAATCATCTAATTTTGTGTCTTGTTTCTGAAATGGGTTCATTGTCAACTTCCATATACCATCATATTTATAGAAAGTCTGATGGATATAAGCCAAAAGAGTTATACATCCAAAGTACATATGCATATGCCTAAGTTAAGCCAAAAGAGTTAAAAATTAAAAATCTCCAAACCATAACTAAAGTATCGGTCAACACATAATAAACATAAGAGCAACATTATAGGGAATTTCTTATTTTGGGTTTTTATGAATAAAATAATAATTAAAGTAGTAAAAAGTATTGTTAAGAGATTGTTAGTTTTTTTTGAGTTTGTGTTGGTGATTATTGGGGGTTTCTAGTAAGGGTTTCTTAATTAAAAAAATAACTTTTTTAGGTAATAGAATTATTATTGGGAATGAGTAATTGTAAGACAAAGACTTAAGTAGACTAATTAATCGTACATAAAATCTATTTAATCATGATTTGTTGAAAATTTAGTCCATATATGCTCGACCAAATCGTTCTTCAATTGTTCATGGATTGTTCGATCACGAATTCGAGATCAATTGGCCATCATATCAACGAGATTGGATGGGATATTTGTAGAATATGTGAAATCGACTTGTGTACTTCCTGAAGATTCCGCCTCTGTGAATTCGTTCACATCGAACTGTGTATACATATGTCGTTCGTCTTCTACAATCATATTGTGGAGTATAATACATGCGCGCATAATTTTTCCAATTTTTGTCTTATCCCAAAGGAGAGCTAGATTTTTAACAATTGCAAATCGAGCTTGCCAAACTCCAAAAGCACGCTCGACATCTTTACGGCAAGCTTCTTGGTCGGTGGTGAATAAAGATGCTTTCTTGATTTGTGGAAGTGAAATAGATTGATAAACGAAGCCCATTTTGGATAAATTCCATCTGTGAGATAGTAACCTAAACGATATTCGTTCCCGTTCACTACATACCTCATTCTTGGTGTCCGACCTTGTAAAATATCATCGAAAACCAGAGAGCGATCAAGAATATTGATATCATTTAAAGTTCCCGGTGGACCGAAAAACACGTGCCATATTCAAAGATCTTGGGAAGCAACTGCCTCTAAAACGATCGTTGGTTTTCTGGAACCTCGAGAATATTGCCCTTTCCAAGCAGTAGGGCAATTCTTCCACTCCCAATGCATACAGTCGATACTTCCCATCATGCCTGGAAATCCCCTAAGCTCTCCAATAATGAGTAGGCGTTGAAGATCTTCAGTGGTTGGTTTTCTTAAATACTCGTCCCCAAAACAGGAAATGATTCCGTTAACAAAATGTTCCAACCACTTCAGAGATGTGGTTTTACCAATCCGGAGATTCGTCGATTGCATCTATGGCGCAACTATATGTAAGGATACGAATTGCTAATGTACACTTTTGGAGTCCTGAGAAACCGAACCTTCCGGTTGCATCTCTTCTCTGCTGAAATAATGGAATCTCAGTCGATAACCGATCGACAATACGAATGAATAATGACTTATTCATTCTAAAGCGACGTCGAAACATATGATGGGGGAAAGTGGCATTTTCAGAAAAGTAGTTGTTCCATAGCTTGATGTGTCCGTGTTCACGATGTCGTTTGATATGGATTCTTTTTTTTTCTTTATCTCGGAGCTGGTTCCGAATCATTGTAAGAGTACATAGCTATTTCCAATTGTTCGGTGAAAAGATCGAATTCTTCGTTCAACGCTTCAGCTAACTCATCACGGGAAGACGAAGCCATATTAGAAGAAGAGAATGAATTGATTTTTGAAAGAAAAGTGAATGACTTGATTTCTTTAAACAAAGAGATGGAATTTTATTTGTAACAAGAGAGTTTGATGATATTTTTTTGACATAATGTAAAAAGATGAGTGTGATCATATATTTATAGGTAGAAGAGATTATTGTGTCCGTGATTGAAATGTATCATTTTATTAGAAGATGAAAAATTATATACAATTTGTTTCATGTCATATTTATAATAAAAAGCACAAACTAACAAAACAAAACAGTAGTAAAAAAAGTAACTGATCCGTGAAACAAAGCAACAAAACATCCTCTGATTCACTTCAGACCGTAAAATAGATTGCAACAAAGCATCCTCTAATTGATTTGAGTCCGTGAAAGCATCCTCTGCAAAAAATAAAAAATGATTCAAATAAAAAATGAGAGTAGAGAGATACCAACTGATTTAACACATCACGGATGCAAACAAAAGGACATTTATAAGGAGATTACAACTAAGGCAAGATAACAAACAACAAAGAGTCATACATATTTAACAATTTGATCCATAAAGAGTCATACATATTTAACAAACTGATTCATAAAGAGTCATACATGAAGCAAAGCAACATAGCATACAGTTTTATAACACATCACAGATGCAAACAGAAGGACATTCATAACAAACAACAAAGAGTCATACATATTCAAAGCAAGATATCATTGATTAGTTTCAATTTAAGTTGTTCTTCAATGTCAGATAATGGGCCAGTTTTAGCTAGAAGACACTCTAGAAGTTTCTTAGTTGATAGCTTATCGTTCAAGGCATGTTCTTGCTGCTTCAAGGCAAAATCCTTTTGCCTAACATCCCACAATCTCTGAACCCTTTCCAAGGCTTCATCTCCATCTTCAGTCCTTGAACTTGTTGCTGTCCTCTTCCCTTTACTTTTAGCCGCCTTGACACCTTTTGGCCGAGCTTCAGAGGTCTCGGAGTCTCCCACATCATCAGTACTTCTCTTATTCTTCTCTGTTTCTTTGGTTGGATGTAGAGCACACCACTTCTAGTCATGTCTTAATGCTCTCCATGCGTGCTCCATGTTGAACTTCCTCTTGTAATCATTCTCGTAAATCTGGTGTGCTAACTTCACGAGATCATCTT